>LKNJ01005291.1:1159-25997 GCA_002120245.1 Maccullochella peelii
ATATATATATATATATATATAAATAAGGGTTTGCATACAGTACATGTTCATACTGTGCTCAGTGTGGGGCCATTTTCAGCTGCTTCGGTACCTCTTACAAGAGAAAATTGCCTCTTCATCTGGGAAGCCTTTTATAATAAAACATCTTGTGCAATTGTGTGTAAAATCGTACATATGATATAATTTGATTGATTCAATTATATTTATATAGCGCCATGTCACAACAACGTTATCTCAGGGCACTTTGTCATAAAGAGCAGGTCTAGACCGACTCCTTATGTGACCGTGTTAGGATGTGTGTGGTAGAAGGAGGACCCAAAAGCAGACATCTCCGGAGGGTAAGGTAAGTTTGACTGTTTATTTGTAAATGATGTCCAGAAGTCAAACACTTACGGAGGAAGGCACAGAGAGGTTGGTGCATGGAATCACAAGAACCAGTAACTCGACACATAGAACTCTGGAACACTAACTACCAACACAACAGGAGGTCACAAGAGACAAAAGACAAAGCACACAAGGAAGAGACAGGTATAAATAGACAAGACACTAACAAGGGAAACAGAGTCAGGTGAGTGACGAGACACAGGTGAAAACAATCAGCAGACTATCAAGACAAAGGGAGACACTAGGGCAGAAACACAGAAACTGGGAACACAAAAGAAACACAAGACCTGACTACAAAATAAAACCCTAAACACCAACATGCAAACCAAAACAAGAACAAACCCAGATAAACTCAAAAACCAAGACAAGAAGCCAAGAACATACAATGAACATCAACCAAGACTTTCAAAAACCAAAGAAAAACCATAAATCTAACATAACTAAAAAGAGACAAATACCATGATTCCTAACAGACCGACTCCTTATGTTGATGATTGATGACATATTTATCGTAGACATGATCAATAATACACTGACTTGTATTAATCATTATCATTTTGAAGAACTTAGTTTAAGTTAACCTCCTCCTGTTGTACATAATAATCTCTGAATGAAGGAAAAGGGGAAAAAAAGAAAGAAATGATCTCATGAACAGGCTCTCTCCCACTGGGTCTAGCGCTATTCAGGATGGGCAATGAATGGGTATGACCTTAGGGCCTGGGGGCAGCCAAGAAAGGGGAACACTTAAAATAACAATCTGAACCTGTCACTGGCAAAAACAAGCACTTTTAGTGGACGGACTGACGAGTGCAGTTGCCTGCAAGGATTACGTCGCAGCCGGCTGAGGTGATGTACTGGACCAATTCCAAAAACCTATTAGTCATTTAGACCCTAAAATGTGTAAAAATAGGGCCCAGGTTTAAAAATACTGGAATTACCCTTTAATATTAAAATCACCTACTAGCAGCACCAGCCCAGAAATACTGGAAATGTCAACCCTCAAAAGTCTGTGATGGTTAAAAACTAGTTTCATGATGAGTTTTGCAGGTATTTGGTCATAAACCCAAGTATTGGACAATTTGAAATTTGGACCTGATGATGGCGCTATAAGTCAAGAGGATCACAGGTATTACAGTGTATCCTCTGGGGGCCATGATTTTCTACATTTGCATTTATTCCATTGATAGATACTTTTGTCCAAAGCGAGGTACAAATAAGGAACAATCCAAGCCACAGAAGATCTGGAGAATTAGTGCTGCAACACTCAGTTCCATGTTCCACCTGACACAGTTGCTGCAAGGCTGCAGGTGTATGAGGTAACATAGAAGAACATAGCAAGTGACATTGTTTTAGAGAGAGAGATATTAGGAAGCCTTTTTAACACTTTGTCCAGGAACTACAGATGAACAGTAGCATTTTGGCTAATTGTGACATTTTTTAACCATGTGTTTTTATTTATTTGCACTGTCCCTTCTCAAATAAACTAAACTAGATACAGACAGATGCATGGAGAGATAGAGAGAGCATGAAAGAGCATATGAATACTCTCGGAAGAGGTAGGTCTTCAAGTGATTTTTGAAGACAGAAAGGGATTCTGCTGACTGAATCGAGTTCGGCAACTTGTTCCAGCACCGAGGGTGCACACAGGAGAGTTTAGATTGGATGGACTGTCTGTCCCAAATTTCATTGCATTCCATGCAAAAGTTGATGGGGTTTTTCATTCTGGACCAAAATGTTGGACCAACTGACTAACACTGCAATCCCTCTGCAAGAAGAATCCAAACTGTGGAATTCAAACTTTAGATTTTTATTCAGACACCATAAAATCATTACTACATCAATCAGTTAGCCGTGCTGATGTTTAGTGTGTGTGTAAGAAGAAAAGAAAATTGTAAAATAATGTTATTGTTATCTCTGGTTCACTGATTCCAATAAAGCCCCACAGTCCATGTCTCTCATGAAAAGAAATGCAAAGCTGTCCCTAGATTGCCCTCTCTTTCCCATCCTTCCTGTCACTCTCTGTATGCTAAGCAAAACAGATTATGATGCTGCACTCGGAGACAGTGGTTCTGTGTCCAAACAAATCCTCCAAAAGTCAAAAAAGCAAAATCATATCCTAGAGTAGAGTTACTGGAGCCAGCAGGCCATCTGTCAGTCAGAAAGGATGATGGAGGTGTCCCTCCAATTTCCATCCAGATTGTGTTCCTGTTCATCAAATAATCACCACACTCTCACTGCTCAGCCTGTCCTTCTTCGACATCTCCTTTGTTTCACTATATCTGTTATTTCCTACCACCTCCCACTTTCCATCTCATCTGAATCTGATATGCCTTCTGCTGTGAGTAGACTGGATAACTGGAGCTTAATGGATCCTATCCATTGGTTACCTGTTTTAATATGCCACCCCTGGTGTTGTTAATGTCAACCTTAATACTTGCAGCATTTCAGTAGTCAGTTTAGCATTCTATTAAAGTAAGTTATGTGTATCTTAATCATTGTTTTTCCAATACAGTGAATACACTTTCTTTGATTCTTCTTGTCTTTGTGCTCTGTTCTCCTTGAATTAATGTTTTGTTCATGTAAAGCACTTGAACTGCATTTCTATGAAGTGGTGCAATACAAATAAACCTAAACTTGAACTATAAAGAGTAACTAATACAATGTTTTAAAGTTACCCACCAACCAAAGTTAGTATAATAATGATACTAGTATTAGTAGAGTACTAGTAGAGTATTATTGAGCTTAGCAGGTGTTCCAAAAAGGACTCGAGGATGGTCAGATGCAATCCGAAGAGACCTGAGGATATTTAGACATGATCCAAAGGACCTAGCCTGCCATTTAGTTTCAGTTCTTTCATTCAGCGTGACATTGTGTTCATGGTAGCAGTTTTCTTGTTGGAAGGGGAGTTATTTTTTTGTTTTGCCCAACTTAGAAGTTGCAGTAGTTGTTACTACGAGTGGTTATAGCTTTTTACATTAATCATGAAATGTCTTGAAGAGTTGTTCTTTCTGTACGTGGACCTTTCTAAATCCCACGTACGGGATGATAACTTCACGTAATACCCAATTACATGTCAATCTGAGCTGTAGTTGAGATATGCTGCTGTAGAGAAAGTTGGACACATGGGGGACAGGCATTTCAAAACTCAAATGATAAATAACATTCAGAATTCGCATGGAATAGTAAAGTGGGCCTTATAAATAGGACTAGTGTCATTCTAAGAGAATCCCTGCCAGATGACTGAATCCATAATGAGATGAAGATGATCCTTATTACAAATAATGAAAACTGGGAAGAACGAGTCAGTTATATTCAGCAGCCGCTACAAAAGACTGCTTCCTCCATGAATCCACTGCAATGTGCTTTCATTCTTTGTCTCTGCTCACATTCCATCCCACACCTTGCACATTGTACATTGTACAGTATCAAATAATAGGGAACAAAATGTAAGGAGGAGATCTGTTAAATGTCAAATTCCAGTCCAGTTGATCCTTCCTTCAGTGCACTTTTACAATCATACAGTATGTATTTCACTTTTTGTACACAGTGCTACTGTATACTGTATTGTGTACATTAATTTGAAATAAGTCGTATAGATAAGATTTGCAAATCATAGGGTAACTTACAGTATATACACAGGACAGTCTCGTGAACACATAACGTGTCTCAAAGCTCTTGCTTCATGTCTGAGAATTTTTGTGTGCTTTATCACTCTGTTGTTCTAAAGGTATGTGTGTAACCAAGTGTGAAATTACTTTCCATAGAGTTTTAATGGTTCTCATGTACTTCAGGTACATTTTTTTAAGTTGAAAAATAGACTTGAAGCATAAAAAGGTGAAAGAGGTTTTAATGGTGACAGAGCAGTACACAGCAGTGATGATTACAATCAGAGTGTTCCTGTTTGGAAGTAAAGATGATCTCATAGGGTAAGCATTTGGAAAGGTGACATCTCTAGCTGTTTAGCCATGATATGCAAATTATGCAGAAACAAAAAGTGAGCCGTTTCCCTCCATTTCTTCAATTTCTCTCAACTCATTATAAAATTGCTTAATTGATAAGTTTCCAGTGTACCTGTCTTCTAATTTTCGACAGTCTCTCTAGCACCAACAGGCCACAGTTGTATTTTTAGCCAAGCTAGGAGTGTAGCAGGATGGCAGTATTGGTCAGTATACCTTTACCAGTCTTTCCTCTAGCACCACCATTAGGTTGACATTAGTGGTTTTTAGTGAAATATCTCCAATTATTGGATGGATTGCAATTCAATTAAATTTGGTTTAGACATTCATGTACCCCAGAGGATGAATCCCAATGACTTTGGTGATCCCTAACTTTTCCTCTAGTGCCATAATCAGGTCAAAATTTCAATGAGGTTTATGACCAAATATCTGCAATATATGGTACATATATATTGCATTCCAAATCACATGGGTTCCACTCTGCAAAGTACATTGCTGTGTCTCAATTCAGACACTTACTTCCATGTAGTACACTGTGTACACTATGTACTTACTTGCATAGTGCGGGAATTTCCACAGGGTAGTGTTGTCTCAAATCGAACACGGCCATTGTGCACTTACAGGAAATGACGATCCTAACATTTGACTGCTTCTTCCTTTTTTTTAATGGCGAATTGCAACCGGGCGGAGCATTATCGCCAACATTTGACTGCTATTGTCGCCTGCCAAAATATCTGCCGGCTCGTTTGCTCACTTGACTTCAATTCAGTTTTATTAAAAATGAATAAAAATAAAAGGTGCTTTCACTTTTAGTGTGGTGTTCACCGTAACAATCGCAACCGTGGAGTGTCCAGCATTCCACACGTTCCGTTAGTACACTTACATGCAGTACACTGCGTACACTGAGAGACAGAACGACTGTACTTACTTGTGTATTGCATTAATTTTGACAGGGTAGTGTTGTCTGAAATCGACTGACACTCGCAACATTTGGCCGCTTCTTCTTCTTCTTTTTAATGGCGAATTGCAACCGCATGGAGCATTATAGCCAAAATTGTACCGTGATTGCCGCATGCCAAAATGTCTGCCGGCAAGTTTACTCACTTGACTTCAATTACATTTTATTATAAATGAATGAAAATGAACTTGCTTTTACTTTTAGTCTTACCAAACGCAACTGCGGCCTCCATTTTCATACGTTGGTGGTCCCTCCCTTTCCACTACGTGGCCAAGATGGCAACCATTGAGGGTGAGAAGTGTGCATCGTTCCACACTCAACTTTCTGACCATTATGAGTACACCATCCAGGTACTAATAGTGCACTGCATTTTGCCATAATTGTCAGCGTTAACACACTTATGCACTCAAAATAGCAAGTGTAAGAACAGACGAACACGAATTGAGAGGAATTTCATGGCTGCTGGTTAAATATGAAAGAAAAATGGTGGACATGCAGTTCCATGTATCCTGTTTTTGCCACAGCATGAGCAGGAACTGACTGGAGAAACGTTCTGGAACTACTTGATGTTGTGCAGTGACTGTGCACATCTTCCAGGAGTCTTGTCATCACACTGAGGTCGGCAGATGTGATATCATCATGCCTGTATAGCGACCAAAGCCAAACCTGTGCTCACCAACTATACCTGGCAACCCACACTATAGCTAGAGAAGCTGCAGTGAGGTGCTGGGAGGATGAATACAAACAGAGGTGTTGGTGTATTATTAAACTGTTTAAACCAGGCTAGCTGTTTTCTCCTGCTTCCAGTTATGCTAAGCTAGGCTAACCACATCCTGACTCCAGCTTCGTACTTAAATCACAGACATGAGATTGATATAATTGTTTTTCATCTCGCTCTCAGAGAGCGTATTCCCCAAAAAGTATTCCCATAAAGATGCGAGAAGGAAATGTTCAGTAAAAAGCATAGGCTACTTTCAGCTGACATTGCATGCTTTATTTACATTAACTGTTCTGCTCATAAGTTACAATGGAAGGGGCTGGATATAATAATCAGTTATCAATAATTAGTAGAACTCTAATTTTAAGATAAGAGAAAAGGGAGAGTTGGACCAGAACGACCAGAATGAAGACCAGATGGCATTTTCACGTTACATATTAGGAAATCCTTCTATCATTCTAATCCTTGTGTCTCTGTGTGTGTATGTGTGTGTGAGAGAGGGGTTTTGTCCATATTATGGGCCAGGAATGTAGGCCAAGCAGCACCTCTGCCAATTACAGGCAGAGGTGCTGCTAATTGCTGGTTCAGCTGTGTGGGAATGAGGTGACGTGGTGGCTGGCAGAGAGAGAACAAAAAGGGAGTTAAAGTTGGTTGAAATAGATAGTTAGCCAAGTATGAATTAGAGCTGGCTGCAGATGAGTTTAGCATTTTTTGATTAAAGTTTTCAGCTGCAACAAACCTTTTAAGGGCAGGAGATGGGATGAAGGAGAGTGAACCAGCATGAGCCTTTAAAAATTATTAGCAGGCCAAGTGACTGTGAGAATCTCCTTTCTTAATTATCCACCAAGACAGGCTTATGTTTGGTCACTAATGAGATGTAAAGCCCTAGTGTTGGAAGTCACAGCTGAGCTGCTTTTACTGAGCTACATGCTGCATGGTGGAAAATGACAAGATAGTTGATCAGACTTATCAAGTTTACTCGGGTGCATTTTAAATATAAATTAAACATCATATCAATGTAGCAGAAAACACTTTATGTGAGGTCATCAAAATCCATGTGCGTGCGCTCCAAAACCAGGTTGGCACAGTGCCGGTTTGAGCTGGGTGGGTGTGGTTCCCACTCCATTTCTATTTGGCACATGCCGCTTATGCTGACTTGAATCTACGACTTGTGCAGCAACAAAACACCATGTTGGTACATCTTGTGCATGTACCAACAGCATCCTAAACAAGAGAGTGCTGCAGGGATGACAAATTTCTGTTGGTCAACCCGGAAGTTAGCTTCGCCCTGGTTTCCTTGACAAAAAGCCAATGAGATTTTTCCATTGGATTATTTTGGATTATTGCAGAAAATTAGCTCTGTGGCAAATAAAAGTTTATAATACTTACATGTTTTGTTGAGCAAGATAATCTTCACATCTTTAAGACACATAAAAGCTTCAGAATTCATGTGTGGGGCATTTACTGACCTATTTTATGTCACAGAACAAAATGTGAAAATCTCTTAAGCTTGTGATAACAACAGACCTTATTTCAGACACCTAACCAAACACCCATTCAAGAAAATCATTGACTTCGCGACGAGGGAACCAGAAGTGCAAAAATGCTAACTCATTTCCGGGGTTTTAGGACTCATTCCTGCAGCACTCTATACAGAGTGATAAACACATATTTCACACAGCTTGTGGTAGCTGAATACATATATAAAGGGTACTGTAGTGTCTCTGCCACCACTCAAAAGCTGTGAACACATGAAATTAAAGTTAACCACAGCATCTCAACCATCTGCTGCTGTTTCATTATTAGCTGGAAAGGATACAGCATCATGCCATCATGTCGCCTTCACTCCATTTAACTGGGAACCACTGGGCACACAGGCATAACCAAATAGAGCGAGCCACTAGAAACGGTAAAGGTGTAATTTGTCCCACTCTAATAGGACCATCCATCCATTTTCTTCCACTTATCCGGGGCCGTGTCGCCGTGGCAGCAGGCTGAGCAGGGTTGTCCAGATGTACCTCTCCCCAGCAGTGCTTTCAAGCTCCTCCTGGGGGATCCCAAGGCGTTCCCAGGCAATGAGATATATAATCCCTCCAGCATGTTCTGGGTCTACACCGGGGTCTCTTACCAGTTGGACAAGCCCGGAAAACCTCTAAGGGGAGGTGTCCAGGAGGCATCTTTATCAGATGCCTGAACCACCTCAACTGGCTCCTTTTGACACGAAGGAGCAGTGGCTCTACTCTGGGCTCCCTCTGGATGTCCGAGCTCCTTACCCTGTCTCTAAGGGTGAGCCCAACCATCCTACAGAGGAAACTCATTCTTTTGGTCACTACCCAAAGCTCATGACCATAGGTGAGGGTTGGAACGTAGATCGACTGGTAAATCTAAAACTTTGCCTTTAGGGGCGGCTGTGGCACAGAGGGT
Source organism: Maccullochella peelii (assembly GCA_002120245.1). Classification (NCBI taxonomy): domain Eukaryota; kingdom Metazoa; phylum Chordata; class Actinopteri; order Centrarchiformes; family Percichthyidae; genus Maccullochella; species Maccullochella peelii. Next base: position 9,600 of record LKNJ01005291.1, read on the forward strand.
AGTGCGGTTGGTGGTTTGATCCCGGCTCCTCCTGTCCACATGTCGAAGTGTCCTTGGGCAAGACACTGAACCCTAAGTTGCCCCTGGTGGAGGCCAGCATGGCAGCTGTGTCCCCATTGGTGTGTGAATGGGTGAATTAGACTACTGTTAGAGCTTAGATTACTGTTACAGTGCTTTGGGAACATTTGAAAAGCGCTGTAAAAGTCCATTTGCCTTTTGGCTCAGCTCCCTCTTCACCACAATGGTCTGTTACAACGCTCGCCTGTCCATCTCACGCTCCATTTTACCCTCACTTGTGAACAAGACCCCGAGATACTTGAACTCCCTCGTTTGGGGCAGTAACAGTAACAATCCACTATTCAGAGATCTATGTCCTCAGACTTGGAGGTGCTGAATCTCATCCCAACCGCTTTACACCCAGTGCGTGCAAAAGGTCACAGTCTGATGAAGCCAACAGAACCTGCAAAGAGCAGAGACACAATTCTGAGGTTCCCAAATGGGACACTCTCCTCCCCCCCACTGTGCCTTGAGATCCTGACCATGAATATCACAAACAGAATTGGTGACAAGGGGCAACCCTGGCGGAGTCCAACACCCACTAAAAACTTGTTTGACTTTGTGCCGAGAATATGGACACAGCTCTCACTTTGGTTATAGAGGGACATGAAAAGAGTTCTGTCAGTAAAGTAGCTGTCTGAGTTTTCAAGGAACTGTGACTGTTAGCAAACCTTCTTTCTAGCAACACTCCTAAAGCAGACCCTCGATTTGGATAAGGAAACACCCCCCTAAAAAAACCCTTTTAACAGGAAAAAATGGAAGAAAGCTCAGGAAGAGCAACAGAGGAGGGATCCCTCTCCCAGGACGGACAGAATACACCAACATAGTCAAATTACAGTATAGACAATAAGGAGGACAAAATTATAAATAGATTGTAAACATATGAAGAATATGGATTTGGAAGGACTCTGGACTTGACCTGAGCCACAAAATACTTCTCACACATTTAAATCACCAATACCAGCCTACTATGTGAAACCCAGCATGGTCCACTTCAAGGTTCAATGAGTAATGCATTTATAAATTCCCATGAAAGGTGAATGTAAAGGCCAGGTGGAAAGAAGAATTCCCCCGCAGTTACACTTAGCATACAATAGCTTTAGACCTAATCTCTATAAACATATATCTGCATATGAATGCAGAATCTGTAGGCAAGGGACAAGATTTTGGTTTTGGAAGCTTCTGGTTTCGTAGTTTTGTAGTCCGAGTAGTATGGTTTGCATGGTTGGTCGCATGCAGGTAAACAGTCCGTGTGGAGAGCAAAAGAGGCGGAACGCATTGGTCAAAATGCAATCTCAGAACCCATCGGCTGTCTGACAACGATTTAGCTTTTTATCAACCCTAGAGATTAGCTTGTTTTAAATGTATCTGCATTCAAATCAGTCACACGACAGATGGGTTAGATGGGTTTGAGATTGCTAATCAGACTGTAAACAATGACCAGCGCACGGAAGAGGAAGTCTTGGCCTGGATATCCGTTATCTGGATATCTGCTGGCTACACCAGAAGCTGCAAAACATTGGCCGTTGCCCCCAGAGGTCGATAGCCGAGGGGGTTTCAAGATTGCTTTAGACTAACAGCTGAAGACTGGTTAAGAAAGAGAAGGTTTAGATACAGTTATAAGGTAAGACATACATACTGTATGCAGCCTCTATGGGGCTGAAATGTGCCTAGAAAGCACATTGTTTCCTAAAGGATGGGCATGGTGGCTCCTGCATCTTTACCCATTGCTCCCTCTCCAGCCTTAGACCCTCTCTCTGTCTCTGAGATCTGTATTGGTAACAGAACTATCCAGACCTTGTCACTCATCACCTCTCCATCTGACTTTCCTGCTCCTTCAAGTCACCTGATATCTGCAGCTCTGACTCATCTGCTCCCCATTTGCTAATCAGTTCCTAGTATAGCGTGCCTAGCCCAGCATTTACCCTCTTCTGTATTGTCTGTGTTGCATTTGTGCCTAGTGCTCCAGCCATTCAAGCATGTTACCTCTCTTCCTGTTTACCTGTTGCTCAAGTCCTGCCTGCCTGTCGATTCAGTTTGTTCACCTGATTTTGACCTTTCTACCTGTTGCCAAATGTAACCCTACAAGCTATTCTGTAATCTTCCCTTAACTCTACCTACCTTGTTTGTTGTGTCTGCTTTCTGATCCACCCCTTGCCAACCAGAACTGTCGCAGGTAAAAAATAAAACACATTTGGCTTCAAATCCTCTGAGAAAAGGAGAACTGCCTTACCATCCTGCTAACCCACACAATATGCAGAACAATCAGTGTAATCTGATTGGAGTGACACATTTAATCTTAGCATTGGGTAGGCTATGATTACAGTTGCGTCAGAAGGCAGCAGCCACAAGAAGGCAAATTCTCACATTTCTTCAGACATTCATCTAAATAAGGTTGCCTTGCCAATTTATACTGCAGGAAAAGTGCTCAATTTGGATAGAAAGATAAGGGCAACATGTGAACTTCATCAGCATGAACTGATGTTAGTTTCATTTCCAGTTGATTGAAACAATTTCAAAATAATAATGACGATGCACAGCAACTTGTTTGGAGAAAAAAGGACTTCACGATTTTATCAGACGACTTGACCCATACACGAACAGACCTGGTCCAACTTGCTCCTATCAGCTGTCACATGCAAGTCATATGTAATCGGTTAAACAACTGTAATGTGTATCCCCAGCTTCTAGTTTTGAGGTCAGTCACACAAAAACGCACACAGGCATGCTCTCTACACACAGTCAGTGCTGTTGCTTGCTAGCTACAGCAAACATCTAATACAGTCTGCACCTTAGCTGTTGAAGGTGAAAAAACATGGGCTACATAAACCATTCAGTGATCACATTTGCACAAATAAATTGAGGTGGAAATTCACTTCACATTCAATCTGAACCTCACTAAAGCTAGTCTGATGAAACAAAATGTTCCGTTTGACCAAATTCAAACGGGCTCATCCTCTGGAAAGCATGAATTATTAGGTTTTAAAGTATGGACCGGACCCAAACACAACACTCAAACCAGGTAGGTGCAGGTAATAGATGATTTAATGGTAGAAAGCACACAGGCCAAGAAACCGAGGGATAGCTGGGCAGCTGATAGAAGATCGGAGGCCGGGGTGTTGTGTGGCTGTAGAGCAGGTTGGAGGTGTGGGCTGCGGTCCGGTGGATAAGGTTTGGCCATTCCAACTGCAGGCAGCAAGAGTTCTGTGATGAGGAGCAGACAAGAGTTAGCACACTAACAAAACTTAGAAAAGTACTTGACAGAGCACAGGGAGAGCCTAGACATAGTACCACAGAAGTAGATGAGACAATCTGGTGACAAGCAGGCATCTCTTCCTGGTATAAGTATCTTCCCTCTGATGAGTACAGATGAGCTGCAGGTGAATGTGGTTTGGCAGAGATGGACAGCCACGCCCCTTGACCCACATCCTTGTCAGACAATATACAAACACACAGCCACCAGACAGACAACTCCCCTAATGGTTCCTAACATGAATGTGCTTAATAGATTTAGTGGCAAATTGCCATATTTCTTGAGTACAAGTGAAAATGTTGGCCTGTTGGTGGAGCTGGTGGAAAGGTAAGGTGGTCACCAAAAACATTAGGTCTCCTTCCCTGAGGATGTGACACCATTAGCAGGGCAATAAATATTCAACCAATAGCTGTAAAGATGAAATGCTTGTATCCATGTGAATGGAGTGAGGCATTTTAATCTCATTTTCACTTAACTTGGCAAGTGGAAGAAGGTGGATATGCTTCAGCAGGTCACCAACATTACATGCTACCTCAGAAATGTGGTAAAAGAGAAAAGATCAGTTAGTGACCATCGCAGAAGACTGAAGTTAGTAGTTTAGGAATAGTTAATTAATTTCGGAAATGCACTGACTTGCTTTCTTGCCGAGAGTTAGATTAGAAGATCGACTCTCATGTCTGTACAGTCAGTATGGAATTAGAGCCATAAGACAATTAGCCTAGCTTAGCATAAAGGCTGGAAGCAGGGGAAAAATCTAGCCAGGCTGTGCACAACGTTCAGGCTTGGATGGACAAACTTTCCTTGTTGAGTCATCAGTACAAAATGATGAGGAGATGAAAAGTAAATAGTAAATAGAACCTAGATAGATCATCACCAACTCTGCAGTTCCCCTCAGCTCTATGGAGTGTGTAAACGTCTTTCTTTGTTTTACGGTCCAAAACTTTACAACCGTGTTTCTGATAAAGCCCACTGTCCACTACCTGCTCAGGAGCAAACAGCAGACAGACACAGTTAGAGACTAGCTGGTGAACATAGTGGAGCATTTAGCAGCTACAGAGCCAGATATTTCCCTCAGCAGTTGGAGACCAAAACCAGAGCTAACAGAGAGGAAATATTGGACTTTCATTCATCAGCTAGATGCAACCTCCACTCCAAATAAATTGTAATGTTGTTCTGTGTCTGCTGGATGTTTAAATAGGCAACTGTTTAAACTATTTAAAGCAGGTTTAAGGAGAGAAGTCGATCTCTACTCCCAAGCCATTTTGGTAAAAATCGAATCACCAAGCTTCTGTTGCGTGTTCTGCTAACAGCTAGCTGAAGCTAAATTACATTTTACCCCAGATCCCTCTGTTTCGCTCCAGTTCCACATTGGAACAGATGTTAATTAAGCTGCTCAGTCTTTTCTGAGCCATACTAAGTTATGAACTAGCAGATCAAGAAAGGGTCAAATACTTTGAATAAAAAAATGACAGAAGCACCAAAACTAATGTCCTGAAAAGCAGCATTCTGCTGGCCACACAATGATCATGTCAGTGTTTACTTTCTACCTTAGCTGAAAGTGACAGTGTACCCGAGTCCTTACAAGAATTAATTGATCATTACAGCACTTTACAAAAGCAGGAAGAGCACAGCTATGGTGTTGTGGACCCTGAAGGAGACAAGACAGAAAATTAACATGGTAGTTGCCTTCTTTACAGCTCCTGCAGCTGTCACGCTACATAATGACAACAAAAGGAGGCAAATCACTCCCTGGAGGGGAACCATGAATCTGACTGTAGTTTCAGAATAAATGCCACTCACAGGAACACTCTCCTGTTGGCAGTGTAAAAACCTTTAAATTGATAAAATGTGCTAACAAGGTAGTTTAATATCAGAACGCAAAACTTATGGGGGAACCTCTTTAAGGTGGTTGGGGCAATATGGCTGCATGCTGAAAAAGTCCCCCAGCAGCGTTAGACTTTTGAGGCAGTGGCACTATTAACTACCCCTCTGTAGCATTAGGGCAAAAAGTAAAGCTGCATCAATCAATTTAACAAATCAAACTAACCGACAAAATACGTCACAAAAACAACTCAAGTATTTTCTGATCCAATACCCCTATTGGCATTATAAAGAGGATTCATGTTAGCATTTTATGATCTGCCATCTCTATTATTAAAGTTTGTTTATTTGAAAATTTAGGGTAATGTTAGGGAAAGATCCTTGTTTGGGTTACAATAACTACAACGTTAAGATTATGGAATCTTTGTCGTCATGATTAAAAGAAGAACAACTTGGTTACAGTAAGGGACGCTCGTGGTCATGGTTACACGTGGTCTCCCATAATCAATTCTTGCACTTTGTTGACCCATCCATCGACCCCAACCATCTTCCTATGAAGTTTTGTGGCTCTATAACATTTTCACACTACTTCCACCTTTGCTCCTGACAGACAAGAGTCATAATTCACACGGTCACTAGGGGCTTTTTTAATTAAACATAAACATATATAGTTTATAGGCATCTGAACAAACCACTGATGCTGTGGTTTTTCATGGGCGGACAGTCTCAATTTATCTGAGCTGTTTGGTTTAAAACAGTTGCCTGGAAATGATGAGAGTGGAGTTTGTGGAATGTACAACCAAAATAATGAGATAAAAAAGGCTAAAATTCTAAAATAGTAGAGCTGAGGGGAACTGTAGAGTTGTTTGATAATTCTGTGTGGGTTTGTCACTTTGAGTGGCCCCTTTCACATTACATTTGATAAGATCAGGGGCACCTAAAACAAAGACAGTCACCCTTTCCCCATGTATGACACTGTCAGAAAGCAACCTTTAAAGTTGCACATTATTAACAGTAGAAGGAACATCTGCAAACAGTAACTGAATATGGACATTGGGCTTTTCAGCATGTTGGTCAATAGTTTTGAGGATGACCACAATTTCCACAAAAACTTTAAACTTTTGCTTTAAGGGTGATATTGCTGTGTAACATTAGATGGCTTTCTGATTCTTTCCTGCTTGTGCTCACTATCTTTAGCATTCACCACTTTGCTGTAACTGTCACTTGTGGCCGCAGTGGCTGCTGTTCAGCAAAAGGTGCATAGCCTTGATTTTAGGGTCAGATATGCTCCAAATCTAATGTAGTTTGAGCTATACTCTGTTTCAGTGGCCTGGGCGAGAACAATGCTCTGGGGAAATCACATTTAGATGCATTTGGATGGGCTGCAGGAAAAAGTTGTTGCGAAAAGCAGTTTCTATCCAGACACAGCAATATTTGTACAAACTCACAAACACGCAGCAGTCAGAGAAAGAAAAGCGCAATAATGGAGGATCTCCAAGTTAACAGGATATAAAGAAATAATCTATATAATTCATTTAAAACTAGGATATCAGTTAGAGAAGCAGCACTGGGACATGGCTCATTTGTCACTTAATAACCCGAGTATTACTCCAGTCGATGCTTGCATTTTAGAAATCAAGCTACAAAATTCCTCCTTGTTCAGACAAAAGATATTGAGTATCATATGCAAGAAATATCATGTACCAGCTGTTTCACTTCAAAATATTAACATCTGTTTTCAACAACCCATATCACCCATATCAAACTTTCTCACACACACACACACACACACACATACACACACAGGCAGAGAAGAGAGGAAGCCAGCAACAGGGAAAAGGGAGAGAGGATTAAGATAGGAGCTGTGTTGTACGTTCACGTGAGGAGTTCATTCTGTTGGCTTTTCTCTGTGGAGGCAGCTGAGAGCTTTATTTGGCCCCTATCTGTACTGCAACACCTTCACAAACAGCAGGAAATGACATGGGGACTGCAGACAGCCAGCATGAAAATGTTACATTTCAAACCTGCACATGCAACTGCACACACAGATCACATAATTAGCTTATATTCTTAATGGAATAGAGAAAAAGGGCCAACGTTTGTCAAAGTGAGGTTCAGGGACTCTCAGGTTCGGTGAGGAGATTTTCAGGGTCACTCCTTGTTTTTTAATAGCCTTTTCTATAAGGCTGGAATACCTATACCAAGCCATGTCAACTGCGATGACACATTGTGTCACACTGTCTGCCAATTCCTACATATTTCACATTTTCATTGTCTGCTTTTTCCCCAGCCATGCACTACCACTCCTGTCATTTCAGCTCCTGACACTCCCTCCTGCCCTGCAGTAACCCCTGTGTTCCTGCCATTCCCCATGACCTGCCCTCCCCTGCCTACCTGAACACCTGTTTCCACTTCCCCATTAGTCCAGTAGCATATACAGTACACTGGCCCACTCCCATTGGTTCCCCGCCACATTGTGTATTGTGATTCTGCATTTTCTGTGCCTGCCTGAGTTTTGCCTGTTATGACCCCGTGCCTGCCTTTTGGACTCCTCCTGCCTGCGTTTTGGGCTCCTGCTCTCTAGCCTGATCCCCTATTGGATAAGTTTGCCTCATCTCCTGGTTTTGAGTTTTGCCTGTTTTCGACCCCAAATAAACTTTTTATTTTACCAGCCGGGGCCAGATGCATAAGACTCTGTGTAGAGTCACGACTAAAACTGTGTGTACGCACAAAGTCAGATATATCTTTTCATCAGATTTATGAAGCTGTGTGTTAGCCTGATTCTGTGGAACTAGACGCACATGCATGAGCTTCATTTCCACTCCCTCAGTTAGTCATTAACAGAAAGAAACACTCCGTTTGCATGTCAATACTTCTGCCCACTCCACCTTTCATTAGACCTGTCAATAAGAAGAACCGATTGTGTTGCACCGATCAGGTTCTCCAACAGCACCAGAACAGCTGTCATGATGAACGACCATTAGGCACTGCTGTGGCTGTTTAAAACGCCCATACCACTAATTCATTACATGTACCTGTAAACCATCATCATGGGGATATATCTCAATCGTCATTATTAAATGTCAGAAGGATGATTCATTTATAGAGCTCATATTGAAACAGACTTTACAAAGTGCTTCACAATTCAGGATCAAATGAAAAGATTATTGACAGGAAAATAATGTCAATGTAAATAAAAAGATCAAATCAAGTCCCCCGGGGGAAGCAGCACATCCACACATCTCAACTGTACGCCGGAGAGCATAGCCATGTTGTAGCTCTGCATTGCAGCCCAAAGGCCTGAAATGCCACTGCAGAGGTGCATCATGGGCTCCCACAGGAAGGAAAGACAACAGAGGCAGCATGTGGAGAAAGAGCAAGTTCTGATATGTTTAACCATTGAACCAACACCAGGTTATCCCATCTGTAATGCTGTACTATTTCATTCCCCCCCCCCCAACGTTGATGCAAGCCACTACAGTCAACATGTTCTGTAGCGATGTTGAAAGGAGAGCTGAATGTGTGGAGCCAGTTTGAGTACGGGAACCATGAATGTTTTCCAATATGGCTGTTGATTTGAGGAGTAGGTTGGAAGTTTCAGCACTCTTAAATCTCTTAATGAAGTTTATAAATGCACCTTTGATTGACATTTTACAGAACGCTGTGTAGACTGCAAAACTAATAACATCCCACCTTATATTTCATGTCCACTTTGTGAACTGTGTGTGTTCAAACTGTGTGAACCTGGTCTGAAGTCTGTGTGAGGTGTGCACATTCTGACTGCACACTCTTCTTATATAAATACCTGTTTATTTGTGGGAAATGGTGTATGCATGTTTTTTTTTTCTTAGAGCTGAACAAGTCTGAGCAAGATAGCAAACATTGTTCGGCCCTGCTACCATGCCCATTACCAATACCTAGCATAGCTATAGTTGGTCTGTGGAACAAGGCAAAAAGTGCAGGGTTCCTGAGATGCTTTAAACCTTTAAAAGAGATTCCTAGTAAAAATTAAAATTAGTTTATTTTGGCATTGATATAATTAACTAGAAATATAACCAATAAGAGAATTCTCAGTCTGGACTATTCAGTAAGCGTCAAATGTAACTTGGCCTGAACAGCTGCGCTGCAGCAGTGGAACAAATTATGGCTTATTCATTTCTCTTAAACCAAAAGCACATTTCAAGGGAAGCACTTAAATAGATAGATTGCTTTTTAGGGGAAATGTAATAGCAGAAGGGCCATAAGGCTGGTAATTCAGGTGGGTCAGTCAGTTTGTTCTCTCTCTCTCTCTCTCTCTTTGATCAAGAGCAAGATACAGTACCTCAACAACTGATAGCCAGATTGCAATGAAATTGTCTGTGGATATTCATGGTCCCCAGATCATGATTGTAATGACCTTGGCGACCCTCTTCAGGCCTTTCCTCTTCCTCCAACAGCAGGTCAAAACTTCCACCTCATGCAGAAAATATATTGCCATTGCTGTTAATCCTCTGAAGAGTGTCAGTGTGCATGCCAGCTACCGTTTTGCACACACCACAGTCTCTGACTAATCTCATGTGCATCACTGTGTAACTGTACTCAAATACATGAAAAGGAACCATCTTCTGGCCCTGGGTACATAGGCAATACTGTATAGTTCCCCTGCTTTTTTACTCCTTTTTGGGGGAAAAGTGTGGTGTAATATCTGGATGTGAAGAGGAAGAGAGAAAAAAAAAGATGTCTGGCACTAGAGGAGCTCAGTGGAGAGGCAGCCCTCATGGCTGGCATGGAACACTGGTTGTACTGTAGTGTGGGGTTAGTCTTTGGCTCCAATAGGTGAGCGTGTGGTGAACAAGGTGAATGGAAGTAGGCCGCTGCTTTTTTTAGCCTATGAAACCATAATGTAATACTAGTTTGGTAACACAGATCTAGAGTCCCAGTCAGAGTCAGAGTCATGACTCCTTCCTTAGACTCGTGACAAAGAACTGAAAAGACTTTTTAAAAGGTGACTAAATGTAGTTTAAAAGTGAGCTTTTGAATATAAGCTACATACAGTCCTAATGTGTTTTAACAGCATTTCAGTGGCGACTATGTTTAAATTGACTACATTTTGAAATACAGTTATTAAATGCTGTTGAGCCAAGATTTACGAATGTAAAATAGACAAAGACTCACTTTTATGCCTTTTTAACTCCAAATCACCAAAATCATTATTACTGGATTACTGGATTAGTGGATGAGATTACAATCATACATGATCAAATATGTCTTATCTGTTTGATCTACAATAGGCAATATTTTTGTATTTTATCTTCAGTTTCTCTCACGTGTTTTGGCACTGGGTATAGCTGAAGAAATATACTTAAAGCAATAACATGGAATTTACAGTAAGATTACAGCATTTTGTCACACATAAAAGAAAAGTGTGGTAAATGATGAATGAATGGACTACACTGAATAAAACTTAATAGTTTCACAGCAGACAGTAGACGTGTCTTAGCAGGAACAGCACAGGTGTTACTAATAACATTGATTAACATTAAGTGTCGAGGCAGGTGACCGCCCACCCAGAGCCTGGTTCTGCTCGAGGTTTCTGCCTGTTAAAAGGGAGTTTTTCCTTGCCACTGTTGCTTGTGCTTGCTCTTGGTGGGAATTGTTGGGTCTCTGTACACATAAGGAGTCGGTCTAGACCTGCTCTTTATGGAAAAGTGCCCTGAGATAACNTTGTTATGATATGGCGCTATATAAATAAAACTGAATTGAATTGAATTAAGTGTCCCACTAAGTCGTGACAGTGTGTGTGTGTGTGTGTGGGTGTGTGAGAGAGAGAGTGTGTGTGCAGCTGAAAGCACAATAACACCCTGCAATGCTGCAACACTGCAGATCTAAACCAGCCACAGGTCTAGAAAGCACGTCCAGTATGTCCAGACAAGCTACAGTTTGAGTCCATGTGAGCTGCACAATAGAGACAAGTCTGCTGTGTGTATCACCAGCAGTCCAGTGTAATGTAATAGATGGAGTGTTATCCCCTGCTGCCTAATAACTTGACATAATAATGTAACTATTATATAAAACTCTATTACAACAGTAGATTTTGACACAGAATGACACCTTTGCAGCTCTCCCACAGTAGAAGTAATGAAGTGGGACAGCAGTTATTACACTCCTAATGACTGAAGACTGGATTTCCTTCTTCAGATCATAGTCCATTCACACTTACGGCTATTTGTATTAAACACCTATTATTCTCAGCAGTCATCTAATGGTGATAAATAACTTCACATTACTGACACAGAATCAGTGGAGGCTGGTCCATATAGGCAGAGGAGGTTGTTGAGAAGCAAAACAGAGGTCAAAATATAAGTGATTGGTTGAAATAAACCATTAATTCAATTCAATTCTATTTATATAGCGCCATATCATAACAAAGTTATCTCAGGACACTTTTTCATATAGAGCAGGTCTAGACTGACTCTTTATATTTACCCACAATTCCCACCATGACCAAATAATTTTTTTCTCTTTTGGAAAAACCCATTATTGAAGGTGGGGGGACACCCTGGACTGGTTGCCAGTCAATCACAGGGCTGACACATAGAGACAGACAAACAAACATTCACAGTCACACAATTTAGAATCATCAGTCTTTGGATGGTGGGAGGAAGCCGGAGTACCCGGAGAGAACCCACGCGGACAAGGGGAGAACATGCAAACTCCATATATGGCATGAAATATTATTTTCTAGTTCCATTTATTGTGATTTAAGTTATTTTAAGGATTTGGGGAAAAATAACATGACACTGTGGGTTGGTTTTTCTGCTGTCCTCCCCAATTTTTTGAGTCACCAGCCACCACTGATCAGAATGTATCTCCAAAGGACTACACTTCTTTTAGTACATGTAACCATCCTTCTTCCATAAAATGATGTTGGACATTATTCATGACAGCTATTCATGAAAAGGGGTGTTTGTGTTTGATAACATTACTGCTTTACTAAAGAGAAAGAAAAAAAATCCTCAGTGATCTATATTTCATTTGTGGATTTTGGTGGTCATACTTAAGTAGAATATATAATGGTGTTCAATGAAATCTGTCATCACAGTTCCCTGAATATTGTTTCTCTAATGAAAGTCTCACAAATTATTTATTCATGTATTTTTCAGTAACTTCAGTGTACACTTTCATCATAGTTTTACACAATATATAAACTGTAATCTGTAACAAATTAACACACATGAGTGAAAAGGGGAGGGAGAAGGAACATCTTCATGATAAATAACAGGTCTGCTGATACTTTCAGTACCCTTTTTTATTAACTTTTTAATTACTCATTAAGTTCCTCCAGCCATTTGATCTCTTTACATTTTCTTCAACTGAATAATACTTTTAATATTTAACAACATTTAAATCATGCCCAGAGAATTTGACTCCACACACTGAAACACACATCTGTTTTAATGTAGTATATGCAAACCTGACAGGTTCTATCCTTCTGTGCATCATCACAAACAGCCTCTGCAAACAGGCTCGTGTTAAGATCTTCAGACAGAAATTTGAAAATTATCCAAAATGGCTAAACTGGCAATGTCTTTTAATGTGCCTGTAACTTTAAACTGTAGAAATGAGTAAAAACAAGAAATCTGGTTTGGCTCTATACACAACTAACAGTTTTTAATTCAAATAACTCTCACTGTTTTATCTCCCTTGAACTGATCAACAGTCTGTTGAGTCCACTTTACATAGAATTGTAATTGCTCTCTTCTGTAGTGTATATAAAAAGCATGTGTTGTACCACACCTCCACACAGTAACTGAGGGACAAGTACAACACTGGAGGTGCCTTTTCATCCAACATGTACAGCCCTTTGTTTAGTTCAGAATTGCAACACTTTTGGATACTTTTTTTAAATAAGCTGTGTGAGGTTTTCTTAGATGTGGTCTATAATTACACCCATTGGACACCTGATTTCGGACAGCCTTTCAATATTTACTTCACTTATTGATATTGTGAAATCATCATCCTTTTTTCAATGCCTAAAAAACACACATTTGGAATACATTACACCCTGAATTAAAAACACAATGTAATGGAGAGATGTGAACAATTCATATGTTAAAAGTGTATCCACTGGTCACATACAGACATAGAGACATGCATAACTACATGCACACAGTCAGATACGTCTGGTCTATAACCTGAATTTAAAAGTGTAACCAGAAGCCGTGGCTGCAATTAGCCTCAGCTAGACACCCTAAAGACGTTACGTCTGTTGTAATTGTGTAATAATGTTTTTTTGTATTGTCCCTGTTAAAATTAACCAACACATAAACAAAGTCATTCAATAAATGATTTGAGTGGCACAAATCATATTCCATTCACCTTAGTGATAGAGACCTGCATGACATACCAAAAGGGATAACTGCCATGACACCCCAAGTAAAACCAGGTGTCTTTAAGGTGGGACCAGCATTCAGACAGCAAGTGATATATGCAGTACAACACAGGAACTATTTGACACATTTGGGCATAATTTTGGTTATAGTGTCCTACAAATGGGTTCTGATGCATTAAAACACTGAGTTTGTTCTCACCAGGACTGACCTCATGTTGCAAATATACAAACCATACATCAGTATATGCAGATTTGTAAGTGTAGTGGGCTACCTGTGACTTAGCATACTGATATTAACTTTATGAATATATCAACATTATTATTCTTTACTATTATTAAAGAATAGATCACTTACTTTGTAACATCCATGTAAAATTTCATGCTCGTAAAATTTACCATTTACGTAAATCTTACTGAATTCATCACAATATTACTATTTCTTATAACTTACAGTCACAAATGGTTTCATTCAGCTGCTGCAGTCCCATTCTGCCATTCTAATGCTGTCATAGTTATATATACAGTATGTGATTCAGTCGCTCATGTCATCACCTAAAAACAGGGCAACTATTGTGAATTGTATTGAAGTAAAAGTTGCCAGCTGGCAGGCCTAAGGTGAATTCATCCATTGTCTAAAACCAATTCTGTTCAGCCTATCCCAGCATGCACTGGGTGAGAGGCAGGCTAAACCCTAGATAGGGCAGTGCTAACACGTACAGACAGTTACACCTACAGGCAATGTAAACTGTTTCCATGGCTGGGTCCTCTGAAGGATGAGGGCCATGAAGGACCTGAAGGTCAGACCTCCTACCCAAATAAAACAATGTAACTTCACAACGACCAACACTAATGGTGTATTAAGGTGGGCCTTGTAAACTTAAACATTCAAACATTTCTAAATGTAAGCTCTTAATTCTCTGGAAAACAAGGTGTAAATACCACTGTTTACAGCATGAGTTATGATTAGTCATCAAATCTTCTACAAAAGCTGGAACAGTTCTGCTTATTTCAGGTTGTTCTGAATTTCTTTTTTTCTCAGAGGTCTTCTAACTGGTTTGAAGTGGACGGGGCTCAGTTGGAGCAAGCTGAAGTCACGTAGTTCCGTGCACCAATCAGAGTTTAGCATGACAGTTGTTGGGGTACTTGGTTACTGTCAATCAAATCTGGTCAAATCAAGTCACACCTTCACAGCCCTGATGAAGCAGATTAGCTGTGTTAAACTCTTAAAGGACAGGTTCAGTAATGTTGTACAATACTCACTGTACTCTCATGAGCACATTGAAAGCACTATTGCGTAATGTAATCCTTCCTCCTTTCCATATTGGCTTCTTAAAGCAATTTCAATGTAAAGATGGGGGACAAAATCCACCATCCTCATCCTGTGTAAAAATGAATTCTGCAGTTGAAATGAAGTTAACACGAGGCTTCAGCAGTCTGACTAAGACTAATGAATTGTTATGGTCTTTGTATCCCTCTGCTGCGGCTCTTAACACTGTCCATGGAAGCACAAAGAGGGATTTTCATACTAAAAGCCTGTAACTTCTGAACTTGATTTGTCTAAGTCAGACTGCTGAAGCCTCATGTTAGCTTCAGCTGAATGTTTTTGTCCATTTTTGCACAGAATGAGGATTGGGAATTGCTTCAGGAAGGGATCTCTTCATGATCAGTATGGACCATAGACTGTATATAAAAATGGATGACGCGTATACACTTCCTCCTACTGTCCAAAAATTCAGCCAAAATATCCCGGATACGAGAGCTGCCATCTTGTGCTAGTGACATAATTTGGAGCCAGAGTCTATACAATAGTGATCTGCGGTTGAGCCGTGGTATCGAGTTCCCGCCCATACACTGGCCTGAACCAATCGCGAGCACACTCACAGTTGCTCACAAACCAAACTTTTCAGAAAAAACACTTGAACAAACATCAGTGTGATAAAAACTACCCAACTGCCTAAAATAATGAACCATCTTTGGGAAAAATGTATTTGACGTGTATATTGACTTTTCAGTTTAGCCCATATCCCATCCGCTAACATGGAGGGGGTGGGGTCTATGACCTGCAGCCAGCCATCAGGGGGCAATGTTTTGGCTTCACGTTTGGGGAACTGACATGTCGTCCATTTTTATATTCAGTCCATGGTCTTGACTGAAGGAACAATTATAGCAACCAGGAACCCTGTCAGTGTACATATGTGCATGTCAGTACTGTTTAAAGATATACTTTAAAAAAGTGAACCCATTATTTAATTTATAATACCTGAAAATGGTGTTGTAACTTTTTGTTGCTTATATAGTCATTTTCACTGTAAGGGATCTCAATGTTATCTTTGATCAGGATTTGTCCTTTAACTCCCACATAGAAGAACTTCAAGGACTGCCTTTTTTCACCTACGTAACATTGCAAAAATTCAATTCAGTTTTATTTATATAGTGCCATATCATAACAACGTTATCTCAGGGCACTTTGTCATAAAGAGCAGGTCTAGACCGACTCCTTATGTGTACAGAGACCCAACAGTTCTCACCAAGAGCAAGCACAAGCAACAGTGGCAAGGAAAAACTCCCTTTTAACAGGGAGAAACCTCGAGCAGAACCAGGCTCTGGGTGGGCGGTCATCTGCCTCGACCGGTTGGGTTGAGAGAGAGGGGAGGGGGAGAGAGAGAGAGAGAGAGAGAGAGAGAGCATGAGGAAAGTGAACATGCACTTGCACAGTGCAGTTCGGTTCTACATACAGATGTAAAGTAGCAGTATTGGAAATAGTATTAATGTTAATACAAATAAAAGTAATAGCAATGTGATAGTAGTAATAGTAATAATAAGTCCAACGATAACAATAACAGCAGCAACTGCCGAGCAGCAGCACGGGGGCAGTGGATGGCCCGCATCACAGATC
>LKNJ01005291.1:26775-50262 GCA_002120245.1 Maccullochella peelii
AGCCCTTAATGGTCAGGCACCATCATATCTTAAAGAGCTCATAGTACCCCACCAGAGCACTGCGCTCCCAGAATGCAGGGTTCCTAGAGTCTCTAAAAGTAGAATGGGAGCCAGAGCCTCAAGCTCCTCTTCTGTGGAACCAGCTTCCAGTTTGTGTACGGGAGGCAGATACCCTCCTCACATTTAAGAGTAGGCTTAAGACTTTCCTCTTTGATAAAGCTTATAGTAGGGCTGACTCAGGTGAGTCCTGAGCCACCCCTTAGTTTTGCTGCCATAGGCCTAGACTGTTGGGAGACTTCCCATGATGCACTGAGTTCCTCTCTCCTCCTCTCCCTCTCCATCTGTACGCTCTCTTATACAATTAAGGCTTGTTACTAACTCAACTGCTTCCCTTTCTCTCCTCTTTCTCTCTTTCCCTCTGTTGCTTTCTCCAAGTGTTTCTGCCTCCGGAGCTGTGAAGTCTGGATCTGTGGTTGCGGAGCTGCGGACTGTGGATTGGTGGTTGCAGAGCTGCGGAGTCTGGATCTGTGGTTGCGGAGCTGCGGAGTCTGGATCTGTGGTTGCGGGCCACCTGCTGCCCCTGTGTTCCTGCTCGGCAGCCGCTGCTGCAATTGTTGTTATTGGTCTTATTATTAGTATTACTATTATTATATTGCTATTAGTATTATTTGACATTAATAACATTAATACCATTACCACTACTGCTGCTTTACATCTGTATGTAGAACTGAACCGTGCTGTGCTACTGCATGTTCGTTTTCCTCATGCTCGCTCGCTCTCTCCCTCTCCTCTCTCTCAACCCAAACGGTCGAGGAAGGTGACCGCCCACCCAGAGCCTGGTTCTGCTCGAGGTTTCTCCCTGTTAAAAGGGAGTTTTTCCTTGCCACTGTTGCTTGTGCTTGCTCTTGGTGGGAATTGTTGGGTCTCTGTAAATATAAAGAGTCGGTCTAGACCTGCTCTTTATGAAAAAGTGCCCTGAGATAACTTTATGATATGGCGCTATATAAATAAAACTGAATTGAATTGAATAGTCCTTACAGAGAAAGCCAAGCTTTCAGGGGCTTTAATGTAAGGTTAATAGTATACATCCATATCCAACTTCTATTTTCCTGTAGGTGATTCCAAACATTTTCAGACCACTAATAAGAACAGTGGAGTGCAGTAGCAGTGTCACACAGTCCTGGCTGTGACCTCCCATCATGAACTTCATCATATCATCAGGAACATAACCCCCCAGTCAAAAATTAGATTACAGATGCAGCAGTAAAGTCCTGTCTCTTCACCTGCAGAACACGCACCTGGGCACGAGAGCTAGTCCTTTTGCTGTTAGTAAAACTGTGAACTCGATGTCCTGCAACCTGCACAAACACAATAATTCACCATGATGTAAAATGGTGAAATTTTAACGTAAAACTACCGAAAAAAGACTGACTCACTAAATTACAACAGCTCAGACTCACTACCACTACCGCAATGTGTGAGAAAAAAAAGCATTTATAAGAGCATTGCTGAAAACAGCTTCTTTTTCCTCTGAATTTCTGCCCTTATCTCTTGTAAAACATACTAAATCCTGCTTTAACTTTCCAAATGATCATTTAAAAAAAAAATCACTGCAAGTTGCTCTTTAAGTGTCTCAGGTTCCTATTTGTTTCATACTGTAGGGTCTGCATTCATATTAATTGTTTAACCATAATAAGGTATTCAGAGTTGTTTAGCTGACTGTTGGTCTCCCCGACATGAAATGGATGATGATGATCCACAGGTAGATCACTAGTCAATATTTTTATATTAACAATGGATCAAATATCAATGTGTAATGTGAAACGAGTTGCTAGTAGTGATGAACCCACAGAGTCGGGGCAGCTGTGGCTCAGGAGGCAGAGGGGGTCGTCCACTGGTCACAGAGTTGGTGCTTTGTTCCCCACCTTTTCCTGTCCGCATGTCAAAGTGTCCTTGGGAAGGCACTGAACCCCAAATTACTCCTGATGGTTAGGCATTGCCATTTACAGAGAATGATCACCAACTCTGCAGCTCTATGAAACTTTTTAGCTAACTGCTTGTTTTCCTGGCCTGCAACTCTACTATTTTGGTTCAGGCTCATCGTTCCCATCAACCTGTTTCCAGCAGCAGCATTTAGCAGCTAAAGAGCCAGATATTTCACTCAGGAGTCGGTGGAGACCAATACAGAGCTAACAGAGGGAATATTGGACTTAGATTCATCAGGTGGATACAAACACCACTCCACATGAATAATCATGTTGCTCTGTGTCTGTGGAAATTAGGCAACATGTTAGCCATAGTAGCTTTATAATCTGGCAATATGTTACTGTGTTTACAGCTTCTTCTGCTGCCCACAAGGGGCCAAAAAATCAATTCATGCTGCTTTAAAATGTCCCCTACTGAGCCTACTGAGTGTTGGTGTTTGTGATTGGTGTTGAACTTATTTGCAAAAGATCTGAAAAATACAGTTTTCCCATAATGAAAAGATAAAAACATGCAAAAACGTTTTAATTTGTAATCCAAATTACACATATACAGGGATTCAGGATATTAGCATGTCATTTTCAGAGACCACAGCCAAAAGAACAACAAGAGAAAAAATACAATCTGTACATGTTTCAGTTTACAGTGAGTAGCCAGTTGGAGAGTACCAGAGAACACTAAGGCAAATCATCAGCAGACAGGAGAAACTTTGCCTTTTTTGTATTTAATCCACCACAGCAGAGTATCCAGAAGTATCTTCGCTACAAAACAAGGACTGATGTCTCCCTTTATTCCAAGTAGCAATCAGCTGCATACGTTACATTGTGATCAAAGTAAAACAAAAAACAGAAGGTATCTATCTAAAGTCTAGCATTACTGTACATGTCGTCTCACTAGCTATGGAACACCACACTGGCAAAAATATGCAGCTCTTTTGTACAGCTCTGGGTTTGACCAACATCTGCCCCCTACTAATAAAAACCCACAACAACACTGTCAAAGACTGACTCAACAGGAAAAACGCAGCTCATACAGCCTCACCACGATATAACACTGGTCCTGACGTCAAAATGTATATGACACTTTAGCCGTCGACTCCTCAGGTGTACTGACTCAGAGTTCAACACAAACACCCCTTCCTTTTGGTTTTATCGTTGGGTTGAACATGGTGCAGCTGCTCTGTAATATCAAACACATTTCACGGCTGTTACCTTACTGTGTGCCATGTTTGTGTATTGCCATAGCAAACTAACATGGATTTGTTGTCTTGATTTTATTTGCATGTAACAGAAACAACCATAGAGCTGGTGACTGGACTGGTGAGAACAGTCAGGATGAATAGTAACAGATTTAGAGACAGATTCTTTACATGTTATTTGACATTTTGTGTAACTTCAGATGCTTTGCACAGTACATCACATGTATACCTAGATATACAAACAATGTGATTCTATGTTTCCTGTACCTTTGATATTTCGTTTGTACAAGTGGAACTTTTCATCTTTAGGTTTCTCCTCAGATGTCAAATGTCATGACAATCTGGCCAGAAGCTGTCAGAATAACTGGCTCTAGACCAAACTGTTGGATGGACCTTTCTGCTGCCATGGCAAAAATACCTGCAGATGGCTGAACTTCATTCCTGAAATCCATGTTTGTCAGCCCTAACCGTAAAGATGTATTAGCAGAAGTAGAGAGAGCAGTTTGGTTCATGACTTTTCTGCCTCTGTTTCACATTCTGCTCTTCTACCTTTGCACCATATTGCTGGAGATCCAGACATTACAGGTGAACGGTGTTGGATTGGTCATTTTAAGCAGCAGACCTGAATATTAGTCACTTTATAATCTGTTCAAACACACATATTCATCTTTAAATACAAACTCCATTCAGAACGTGTCTGCTGAACCTACACCGCACACATATTCACCCTTGCTCTCTCTGTCATAGTCATTACATATTTCATCACTCAGTTCATGTTCTTCATGATGGGGATTTTAATTTATTTGTCATTGCATAGATGTTACTGTTGCTCTGCAACCAAAAGTGCTTCAAATGTTTTTAGATTTCCTTTTCTTTGTTCATGGCGGCCTTCCTTCTTTGTTGCTTTTCTTTCTGTTTGCTTTCATCTGCACAAACACATAAATGGAAATTATATTTTATCACTATGTTTTCCACCACTTTGCTTCTGTATTCTGTCATCCTTGCAAATGAGCGAAACTACATCCCATTTAACGTTCCAATTTGTGAAAGTGCAGCAAGGACATAACCACAATATTTAAACTGCACTACAAATGACATTTTCTGCTTGTAAAAATCTCAGAAACAAACTTATTTCAATTCATTGTGGCATTAAATGTCCTCGAATATCTAAGAATGTTGAAAGCCAGGGGAGGCAGCCATTCAATCAGAGCTTTGACGGGATGTGATGCTGAATATCAGAGTTTGCAGAGAAAAATCAGTGTGGGGTCGCAGAGAGGAAATTAAAACTTTCTGTTCTCAGCCGGCTTTGTTAACACAGGCAGTCAGTCACATTAATACCAGAGCAATGTGGTGAAATGAACCTGCTGTATGCACACAGACATGCACTTCAAAAAGCCACGGAGACCATGTGACAAATATCACAGAGAAAGGTGTTGCATTGCCTCATAAATGGAATGACAACTGTTTTGGTCAGAGGAGAATGTGTGTATGCTACTCATTAAAAGCCCAAAGTTGGTGACATCAAACCTAAATATGTATATTTGATTGACTGAAATCTACACACTGTCATATAGTTGAATCAGATGGAAAAAGAAAACCTTTAACACCCAGAGCTGTACAGTGAAGCCATGTTTTTGCTGGTAAGATCATCCAAGGCATCTCATAGCAGTCTTTGCCCTTTAGAGTGTCCATCCAGTGTGTCTCTGTGGAAATGACTCACACACACACACACACACACACACACACACACAGGTAATGAGGTGGAACCCAAACACACACACACACACACAAGCACTCATTATCATGGCGAAGTGCTCCTCCAGTTGCTGTTGCAAAACACCGGGAGCTTTAAAGCAACGTACAGAGTCAAGACTGAACACAATCAAAAGAATGTACAAAAAGGCACATTTGACCCCAGTGCTCCTGTACTGTGAGATTCAAGTGTAATGAGCGTCTGTAGCATGGCTGTCGTAGCTCTTAACCATCATAGAGACAACATCCCTACTGAGTGCATTGTTCTGGCTGCTCACGTTTGTTAGCACAGGAGCTAACGCTCAGATGATAATGTCCATTAGCCTGAATGCTAGCCGGCGCCAGGCATTGCTAGGCCAGGAGTCAGAATGGTCCCTAGTGTCATCAACCGTCGTCAAGGGGCAGCAAGTCTCTTTACAAGCTGTCCCGTGGTAATACAGAAGTGCCGATCCATACCCCATGTTCACCCCATATCCTCTTTCCTTAACCCCAACCCACCACCTGAGCCTTGGAGCAAGGGTGGGGTGGGGAGGGTGGTTGTTGTTGGTGGGGGTTTAGGGTGCTAATCATCCCCTCCGCCATAAAGGTCGGCCAGCTTGCGGAAGCGCGGCCCCCAGTCGCCAAGGTAGTCATAGTCCTGGTCTCCGCAGCTTGAGGAGGAGTGCAGGGAGCTGAGGGAGCCAGCGGTGGAGCCACTGCCCTCATAGTCAAACACCAGCAGGGAGTCGTAGGGGGGGGCGGTGGGGTCGTTGTCTGCTGCCTTCAGGCCCTGGAACGAAAAATGGAGGAGACAGGAAGGTGAGCAAAGAGAATCGCAACGGCAAATAATGGTAGCATGAGAGGGCATCCTTGTGTAGCTCCTTGGTGAAAACTAGACGGCCACAGTGTGGAGGAGTCACTTTAATTAAAACAGACACCCAATATTGGAAAAGGATAAAATTGAAAGAGACAGGAAGGCAAGCAAAGAGAAGATAAGGCCAAACATGGATCTTTTTTATTTATTTAACCAGGATCGTTTTCAGCAAGACCCTGCACAGACACTACCATGTTGGCACCAGAGAGTTTCCCCATGACAACAACAGCCCACACTCCAGAGTACCTCTGAGACTGAGAAAAGCAGCATTTATGGTTGAGAGAGCTACAAGACTCTGACGACATCTAGTGCAGGATTATAGTAATCCTATAATATTTCTATACTAACTGTATAGTAAACCTAAAGGTATTACAGAAACCTGTGTTCATGCTTTCATACCAAAGCAGAGCAATGTTAAACCCCTGAAACCACGTATGATGACCCTTATTGACCCATTCAGAGTTCCACTTCGGCCCCTACAGAACAGGCACTAGAGTGGGACGTTAAGGAGAGCAAGGAAGAGCAAGGGGAGGGAGTGTTAAGTAGAGTGTGTGTGTGTGTGTGTGTGTGTGTGTGTGTGAGGAGGGGTTGAGATAGACAGTAGGGAGTGATGGGGGAGAAGGAGGGATTATGGAGAAGCGTAGAAGAGATGAGGATTTGGGTCAGGCTGGGCAGATGCTGCCTCTATCTCCAGGAGGAGATCCAGCAGATTACCCAGTGTAGCCTGAACTTAACCCCCCCAACCCCATACACACACACACACACACACACACGCTTTAGACTAATTTTTTTGAACTGTAGAATAAAAGAAATCTAAAATGAACATCTAAAAAATGTTCCCCAACTAACAGTCCAGAAAATGGCTGGGTTTTGCCTCTCACTGCTGCTCAGAATGGTTGAAATGAAAGCAGTAAATCTGATAAGCTGTGGAAATGTTTTGTGGGCCACGTCTGTCGTCTGACTCAAGACACTACTGTCACTCTGAAGCTCAATGGGAGGAGAGAATTAATGCAGAGGGAGAGGGAGGGGCAGGGCGAGAAGCATCAGCTTGTCATGTCTGCCGGATTAAGCTGTCTAGGTCAGCTTGCCATGTCTGACAGCTCCTGCTCATTATTCATCGCTCCGCTTGGCAGATGTCTTTATGCAGCCCGGCCAAAAGACGCACACAAACAATATGGAAGCAGCTAGCGCACAGAGAGCGACATGCATCAGATGCATCGACAATGATGACTCTTCCAGCCCAGGATGTGCCATGCACTCAAGATGTGATGACAGTTAGCAGCCCTGTAGAAGCCTATCTGATTAACTCCAAGAGACCTGTTAATCCATCTGAGAGAGTGTAATGCTTTTTGGAAGGTTCAAAGGCAGAGCAGACAGATGAAAAGCAATGACACATATTCAAATACAGTATGTCCACCTTCTCAGTGGGGCTGAAGCCAGGTATGGGGACATTACTGCAAAGCAAAGCAACAATAAGAGCCTGACACAGGGCGCCGCTGATCCTTTCCTGTCAACCTTGGATCCTTTTATCCTTTCTTGGTTTCTAACAAACTACTAGATGGGATCAAAAAAGTTAAAGAAAGCAGAGACTGTGTTGGCTTATAATACTAATAAAATTGGAATAAATCCTTGGAAAATCTTTTGACCAGCTTGTATGTGAAATGGGAAAGGTGTTGTTGGTAGTAACGAACCCACATTATCACCAGCTCTGCAGTTCCCATCAGTCTTACAGAGCACTGTAGTGTCTTTCAGCTAATTATTTTGGTTTAGTCTCTCATCAGCCTCATTTGCAGCAGCAGCAGCTGTTTTCAATAAAAAAGCTCTGATGAACCCATTGTACACTACCTGTATCTGCCCAACACAAAATAGCAGACAGACACAGTTAGCGACGAGCTGGTGAACATGTGGCTGATATGTCTGCTGGATGTGTAAATAGGTTGTTTTGCTAGCATGTTTGCAAATCAACTTCATTTAGTCATAATATGTTGCTGTTGTGTTTACAGCTTGTTCTGCTGACCTACTGTGGCCCAAAAACCCCATTAATGCAGCTTTCAGATTTCACACCAACACGCTTTGTATCATTTCCTATTGGTACAAAATGGCATACTTTACTAATTTCCTGTATGCTATGCTATGTGCACAGAGCACCAACAAGAATAGGAAATAGTATAGCATTAGATAATGGAACAAAATGAAAGCGTTCCCCAAACTGTGCCTTTAAGGAGCTGAGGACGGCCTGCAGTCAGTCTGTGAGATTGAGAACTAAACTCAATAGATTTACCTCCAATTAGGTCGTCAGGCTGTGGCCACATCTGAGGCCAGCTAATCCTGACCATTAGCACAGCTAATTAAGTATTCATTGTACTGTGTGTTTCTCTCCTGCCAACCACACATCATCACATATCACTGATAGTACCAGGGGAACAGAAATACTGTACAATTTTAAACCTGCATCATTTTGTGTGATGCTTTCTGTGTGAACTTCAATATCCCTAAATCCTGTAAGGTGATGAGGTAAACTGCACACATCCCAGCCAGTCTTTGATGTTTTATACCAAAGGATAGAAAAGGGATGAGAGAAGCAAAAGATCTAACTTTGGCAAATCCAGCCTTTTCTGGACACAGTGTTTGCTTACTGCTGTCCAACAGACAGTTTGTATTTCACTAGTGTTGTGATTCATCACTTCCTGTGTGCTGAGAAGTGCATGTGCCTGACACCAGAATGTAATCTGGGCGAACAGACTGAGTGACTGACCAGAACACTGACACAAAGATGTTACCACAGAATTTAAAATTGGTAAAAGACACCATGAGATTAATGGATCCCAGATGCATTCGTCCAACACAGACAGAGCCTGTGTGTTGTACCTCGTGGATGAAGTCTCCTATGTCTCCTGGGTGAGGGGCAGCAGAGCGAAGGGGGTACTGGTGGTCATGATGGAGGGGCCTCTCATCCAGGCGTCTGATCCCCACCTTGACACACTCTGGTTCCAGGGCATCAGGCTGCTGCAGCTGACTCAGATCGTAGTCCTAAACACACAAACATAACCACACATTCACAGGTTGGTATTACAAGTCAATGTTATTTATATAGCCCAGTATCACTAATCACAAATTTGCCTCAAGAGGCTTTAAAATCTGTACAGCACGCCCTCTATCCTTAGACCCCCGACCTACCAGGATTCCCTGATCTCAGAGAATAATCAGGAGGCTAGTATGTATTAAATTGTTCATCCATCAGTCTGGTTTCCAGTGCAGCTGGACTGAAAAGCATCAATAGTCATGACTGGGCAGCTGTGGCTCAGGAGGCAGCTCCATTGCCATCAGTGTGCGAATGTGTTTGTGAAGGGGTGAATGAGAATAAAGCGCTTTGGGAACTGTTAAGGATAAAAAAGAAAAGATTACTGGTTAATATTGCTGTTACTTTTAATCTAGTTAGCATACTAACTAGATTAGTCTACAGCTCCTTCAGACTCTATTTAGGCACTTCAGTGCAATGTACTAAATGCCAATGTCAGCATGCTGATGTATAGAACATATTTATCCCATCTTAGTTTTCCATGTTAGCTTTAGCTAATTAGCAGTAAACACGAAGTAGAGCTGAGGCTGATATTTGATCATAACCAGTGTACTGGTCACATTAAAATGTTGACCTGATGATGGTGCTAGATGAAAAGTCAAATTCAATTGGATTCATTACCTAGGTATGAAAGTCTGAACCAAAATGTCATGGGATTTATCTAATAGATGTCAAGATATTAGTCTGGACCAAAGTGGTGGACTCACTGACCAACCAAACAACAGACAGACATTGCCATCCCTAGAGCCAGGCTACTAGCATAGCTAAAAAACAGATTTTGGCCACTTTCACCTGCAGTCCTAAAATTGCCTTAAAGGAGGAACACACATCATGGTTGTTGTGCTGGTTGTAGCTATACTCACTAAATATGATTTTTCCTGACTTTGATAACCTTTTAGTTACCACTTCCTCTGTGTCTGCAAGTGAAAACCAATAAGAGACAGATACAGAAATCTTAAGATCATTTTTTTTTAAACTGATGGACCAAACCAGTAATACAAACTCCTAATTGGACATTGGACATGTGGTACGAAAGAGACCCTGATATGCTGATATGGTAATTTGATGATAGGATAAGGTTTTTTGGTCTACTTTCTGGCCCCTAGCAGTAAAAAAATAATTTAACCCTTTCCTTAACCTGAACCACAGCATTGTGACAATCTTGAAATGAAAGGATGAACGGCCTTCCTCATTCTTCTGTAACTAAATCATTACACAATTTGACTAATAATGCAATGATGTAAAGGCTGTACCAGACGATTTCACAGTTTGGCAGGACTGACTTCATATTTGCATTTAGAGCCAAATCTAACTGAATGCAACTTCAATATTCACTTAATTAAAAAAAACAACCTGCAAAACACTGGACCACATTTTTACTGTACTACTGTATGATTTATAACTGCAAAGGTGGTTGTGGATCATTGTGATCCATTGCACATTATTATGAAAGGAGAGATGGGGACCTCCAGGTTGTCCTGAAACATGACTTCAAACATCTCTACTTCAAAAGAGACTGTCCTAACTGATCTGTTAGGAATCATGGTCTTTGTCGGGTTTTTGGTTATGTGATTATGTTATGTTTTGGTTCTGGTTTTGTATTAGTTATGTTTCAGTTTTATTTTGAAAGGTCTTGTTTCATGTTCAGTGTGGGTGTCTGGTCCTCTGGCTTCTCCCTTGATTGTATTCACCTGTGTCTTGTCACTCACCTGTCGTTTCCTCGTCAGCTCCACCCTATATATGCCTGTGCGTTTGCTTTGTGTGTTGTCGGGTCATTACCTTCTGTTGCCTGTGGTTGTATGTTCTCAACTCTGTGTTTCTTGTTGCCTGTTCTTTGTTCCACGCTCCATACTCTGTGAGTTGTTCCATCACAACCTCTGGACTTGACTCTCTTGCTGGATACCTCTCAGTACTCTGTATGAGTCTTCATGTTTCTCTGTCTGGACAATTCCTGGTTGTATGTTCTACTCACCTGTCATCATTACAAACAAACCTTTAAACTGCTCCTACTCTCTAAGAATGTCTGTGTTTGGGTCTACCTCTTACCGCTACCGCCCAGAACCTAACATCATCTGTCCTGCAGAATATTTGGGCTGCTGTAAATTCACATTTCAAGCTCAATGAGAAAAATGAGTTCTTGGCTTCAACCTTATTACCAAACCCTAACAAACCTACCTGCAAACATATAATAAAGTATTCTTCCTGATGCCAGGTGTATTGCATGCCTCTTATCACAAACAGTAGTCAGTAAAGACCAGAGGAGAACCCAAAAGCACGACCAGGTGAGGAGTAGAGGAATCTTTACTCAGGAGCAAAAATGCACAAACAACAAAGACAAGGTCCCAAGAGGAGTAGGCAAAGGATGGTCCAAAAAACAGGCAAGGTCAAAACACACTAAGTCAGATCAGATACAGAGTAATGCTGGTAGGTACTTCTCAGTCAAAACTTCAAAGACGAACTGGCGTGGAAGCCAGGGAAGCGCAGTTATTTAAAGCTCCAGCAACAGCTGAGAGCCTGAGTGCAGATGAGCCCCAGGTGAGGCCGCCTGATGAGGTGGGAGACAGGTGGGGAGCCAATCAACCAGAGAGCGAAGATCAGGGCTAAGGGCGGGGTGTGACACCTCTGGCTATGAAAATACCAAAAGAGTGCCGCCGCTCATAACAAACTTGACTGATTCATTAAAGCAGCAATCTTCAGGACTGACTTGGAAGAACACACATACATACACTTATAGTAAATGGACCTAACACTACCTTTATGTTCCAGCTGTATTTAACAGTTGATGTGGTGAGAATTTCAATGACTCAAAGAGCACCACATGTCCTCTGATGCAATGGCTACCATTTCTCCTACATCATCTGTCCTAAGGGAGGAGTGAACCAGACTCTAATGCTATCTAATTAGCACCCACTCAGAGAAACACAGTCCCTCTTTCACCTTCTCTTACACAACATCAGCACAGATAGCGGGCAGAGGGGAAGTGTGTGTCCCGGCCTCTGATCTGTTCATGTTGAATGGTCTTGTCTGAGTCACTGCAGCAACCATCCAGAAACCATTTTGTGCTCTCTGGTCTCCAGGGAAATCGACCAAAGCAGCCGTTTCAGGGCAATAACAGCATGCTGGGGACTGACCTTGGGCTTTGTTCACAATAATGGGCGACCAACGGAATACTTTCACTGAAGAGTGGCTGAGAGCCCTGAAATACCCCGGCAGGGAGAAAGGAAATGCTGTGTGCTTCTTCTTGTATTTCTAAACTTACAAGGACCAGATAGACTGATGGCCTGTCAGTAAGGACATTTTCACTTCTTTAAAGACTCTATTCAAAGAACTACACCAGTATTTCTGCGCGTTTTGACCTATTTCCAGGAAATTATGTATATTTTACATTATTCCTACCATGTTTCAGAGCATGTTGTAGTGTTTTGATTTTTTTAATTCCAGGAGGTCATTAGTTGCCATTTATTTAATTCAATTATTTTATAGTTCATTG
This sequence comes from Maccullochella peelii, assembly GCA_002120245.1. NCBI lineage: Eukaryota > Metazoa > Chordata > Actinopteri > Centrarchiformes > Percichthyidae > Maccullochella > Maccullochella peelii. The sequence goes on from LKNJ01005291.1 coordinate 39,131, forward strand.
TTCATGGTCACACAATTGTACATGCGGACTAATTTGAAAACCCTGTATTGCATTGACATACAACTGTAAGGCAACATTTATACCAATAAAAGCAGATACAATGTTCGCTGTGATGACCTAATTTAAGCTCAACTTTCTGCAAGTCGGCCACGCAATGAAGGAAAACAATACTATGAGAATCAGTGACGGGTGCTAAAACCCAGTTCAGGATAGGTAAGAAGCAGGAAGTGGGTTCATGACTTCCGTCTTGTTCACACATACAAATTTAAAATGGCAGGCTGTCGGGCATGTTTAGCATTGAGCATGTCATTTACATACTCAGCTCCAACTGAGCAGCTAGTTCCTCTATACTAGCGCACAATGTAGTTCACTTTAATATACAGAATAGCTAATACCTTTGCAGTAGACTATATTTACTCTGTAATATGTGTTATTGAAACTGTACACATACTGTACGACAATGAAAGACCTACCATTTGGAAAGCTAAATTATTGGGAGCCTAATTTTAGTGAATTGTGATAGGTAAGAAGTCTAGCAGCTGCCAGGCAAACAAATGACTGCATAGTTTGCATATAAGTGAGTGTGGGCTGAGTCTATTGGGAGTATGCACTCCATGGCCACAGAAGTCTACCCAACTTAAGGCCCCTACACACTGTATGATTTTGAGCTGTCCCAGGCAAAAGTTGAAAAACGGAAGAGAACTCTGGTGATTGGTTTAGAGCTTTGGTGACCAAAATCAGCTTGTGTCAAAATTCTGACAGTGTCAGAGAATTAGGAGCAAGTGACTGCTGTTACAAACCGACAAACTGGAATACACTGGCTAAAACTGATATCTCTTTCCATAGATATATACTGTACACCTTGCATGAGCAGTTCACAGATGATGTGAGCTGATGACATGTCTCTGCTTGCATATTTTTCATGCAGTCTGACACAGACTCATCTCACACAGTGTGATCTGACATGATCCTGCAAGATCGCTGTTATCACATAACGTATAGGAACCTTTGAACAACAACACAAGCACAACCTCTGCCTGTTCCTGTGCTTTGAAATGCAGCATTCACTGGTGAAAGTTCTCCAGGAGTATTTAACTTTCCACCAATCAGAAACCTTTGCTGATATTACCAGCCATATTCTGCTCCAGGACAACCAAAATGTACACTCCATTGCATTATGTAACCTGTAAGAAGTATTAGATATAGGTAAGGATTAGAAGCGAGGGACCAACTGCTATAAATGAAGGTCCAATATTGTGTATGTACTGTGTGTGTGTGTGTGTGTGTGTGTGTGTGTGTGTGCATTTGTCATGCTTAGCATGCTTAAAGCATGAGTGTGTTCCTGGGAATTGAGTCTGCTTTTTATCCAAAGCTTAAATCCAGACAAATAAAGACCCAGGCTGCCAGTAGATGAAACTAAAGACATTAAAATCAAATCAAACAAAATAGAGCCCCGACATTATCTGGCCTGTGCAATGTGATACTGTAGCAGTAATAAAGCTAGAGGCAAACCTCAATTTCCTTTCACTAACTTTCTGTCTATTATTTATACTGCACAGAGATAACATGAATGTTGGTTCCTTCCATGTATTGACTCATGGAGAGGAAACTATTAACTCAACCAAAGTCAGTAACCAACAACAGAAGCTAAAGTCTTGCACCAACATGGAGGAACAGCGAAGAACTGGCTGTCCTCAAATAATGTCTAAATATAAAAAAAGCCAGAGTAGACGGGAGGTACATGAAAGAGAGGGCTGGCCTGGGTATTGATCAAGTCAGAAACACTATCTGATACGCTGTTGAAATTACATGCACGAACATAACAATAACATGGATGTTCCACCCAAAATGCTCACATTAAGGTAGACAAATAAAGTAGAGGGTTCACACTATATTTAAACTTTTGCTTGTCATAAACTGTGACTCCAAATCCTTCTAACACCACACTGTTCTAACATCACCAGCTGTTCTCCATCTTTCCTCACAAGCACCACCAACACTGTGTACAACAGACATGGGGGGATAATACTCTCCCATGAATTCTGATATAAGATTAGATATGTATCATATTAAAGACCATATCAGCCATGCTAGCAGTTCTGTGAGGCTGTACTTAAACACAGCGGTGCTTTGAGCTACATGCTAACATCAACATGCTGATGCTAAGCAGGTATCATGTTTACCATGTTCACTATCCTAATTTAGTAGTAATTAGCACTACACACAGTGTATAGCTGAGGCTGATGGGAATGTCATCAGCTAAACTGTCAAATTAAAAGTTTGACCTGATGGGAGCTCTAGAGAAAAAGTCAGTTGAATGTTTTTCCAGGTGCCATGAATGTTTGTACAAAATGTTGTGCCAGTCTCTCTGGTAAATGTTTAGATATTTCCCTGGAAGTAAAATATATGACCTGCTTGGGGCACTAGATGAAAAGTCAGAGGTTCAACCAATTAGGATTCACTCTCTGGGGACCATGAATGTAATTAAGCTCCAAGGTGGCATTCTGAGAGGATGCTTCATTGTCCTTCCAAATCATTAAGTGGTAGGCTACATTAAGCTAAAAACGTTTAATATGATTTTTGCAATAAATAAAAATCTATCTACCAGATACCACTATCAACCAGACTGCAGCAGTGAGTCTCGCCAAAAAGTTTAGTCGGCTGGGTAAATGAGGGTTAAACATTTTTTCCCAGCAGAAGTGCGGAGCAGCTTATGTGCTTGGCACCAGCAGAGGAGTTGTGTGGAGGGACACAGGAAATTGTTCTCCAACAGAAAGCAATTAATCCTGTTTCCAGGTCCTCTTTTGTAGTACACTTAATCTTAGCTGGAGGACAGATGATTGAAAACTGTAGAGAAGCAGAGTGTGTCTGTGTGGCAACATTATGAGTCTTTTATGGTAGTGTGACTGTGTGGGAGTGTGCGTGTGAAAGGAGGAGGCGTGAATTGGAAGGGTTAAAAGGATGTGCATATATTGAGTACTAATGATAAATGTGCAGCTTGAGGACGATTTCTGTCACAACCATCAGTGGCACTAAGGCAAACCTACAGTCAAAACCACCAATCACAGGTAATGCAATACTAACCTACAGTCAGCTCAGCCAATCAGAAATAACATACCAACACAATAACATTACAGAGAGAAACCCCAGATAGATTGAGTGATTGGTGCGGATGGCTTCTGGGTCATTATTATTGTCCTTTTTGTATAACTTTTTATAGTGTGTGTGTGTGTGTGTGTGTGTGTGTGTGTGTGTGTGTGTGTGTGTGTGTACCTGGTCCTCCTCTCCTCCTCCCTCCTCGTCATATTTGAGGATGTTGTCTCGGACGTCGTCCTCTGGGTCAATCAGGAGCTGCTTGGCCTGACGCTCCTTATCCCTCCTCTTCATCCACATCACAAACAGCAGCACCAGTACTGCAGGACAAGTGTGACAAAAGAAGAACAAGAAGGACACTATTTTATCATCATCATTTAAGGGACAATTCAAGTTTATGAGAGGGTTCCGAGAGGGGTCTGTGAAAGAACACAACTAACACTAAGTACTCGTTACTTCGACGCGTCCTTGGGATTGGATGGTAGCTGTGAGCGCAGCTGTGCCCATAGGATGATAGGGATCCTAGGTGCTCCCTTGCCTGTGACTTATTGCATTCATTTTCTAGTTGCTCTTTATTATGAAATAGGAAAGATCTGATTAGTTAATTTACCACACTGACGCTAACACTTCTGAGGGCCATACGTTAAGATGATAAGCATAGCTTCCTCCCTAGATAAAATAACAAATGTTACTGAACTGAATACTGAAATTATTTAATTTTAAATAGTTTTGCCTATTTTGTGATCTTATATTTTGTTTCATCACAATACCTTATGAAACATACCTCTGGAGAGATCACAGTGATTTTCAATGCAGACACTGTACAGGAGATCTTTAGTCTGCAGAAATGAGTGTAATTTATGTGGAGGTTGTAGAGTACGGTTTAGACCAGCTCTGTATGAAAAGTGCCCTGAGATAACTTCTGTTATGATTTGATGCTATATAAATAAAACTGAATTGAATTGAATTATAGATATCTCTAAGCCTTTGTTTTTCTCAATGGCAACACATGGTTCAAGATTGAGTGTAATATGTTCATTGAATACAGTTATGGTTATGAATACATGATTTGCTGAAAAGCAAATGTTATATGAACAAGGGGTTAAATAGAGTTGCATCCCCTCTGTAGATATAAGGATTTCAAATATATTTATATTTGTATTATTATTACATTATCATCAAAACCTCAGTACATCAGAACCTCAGTTCAACATCAGTAGTGTCACTAGTGTTACTAGCGGGACTTGCCAAAAATGGAACAGAAAAACTGGTGGAGCTAGCATCCAATCACAAAGACACCTTGAAGTAATGAGCTAGGGCCGGACCTGACGCAAAACGGGTGGGACTGGTCAGTGTTTCTGTTCTTAGAGAACTGCCACTACAGTAGAAAATACAAAGTGTGACCTCAGGATGGCACTACAGAACATCCCATGGAATCATCTAATTCAACACAGTCCTTCCTTGGAGCTTGAATGTGCTGAATATCTTGGAATTCAGTCTTTTATCATATGCAATACTTAAGTGAAAGTTTGTTGTACAAGGGACATTAATAAAGCTCACAAGATCAAAACAAATAGTGCCAATCCTTTGGAGACCATGACATTTCACAGCTAATTTCACGAGAGTCTAGCTATTAGTAATCTTGCACACAAAGCTAAAAAATTTGTCCTAACAGTGGTACTAGAGGGAAGCTCATGCAAAAGCCAAAATGATCTGACAATTAGATTTGGAAAAAATGGAAATTTTGACTTAAGTATAAAGATAGAGGAAAGGTCAGGACCAAGAAAAGCCAGAATCATGATTACCAACAGCAAATTTCAAGGCAATGTGACCAGCACTTACTAAGTTATCTGGCTCTATGAAAATGTTGGATGAGCGAACCACACCTAAGGGGACACTGCTAGCATTGCAAAAAATAGGAAGAATTTTATGTGGTCAGCACAGACTACATCAACATGTATCACATGACTGAGACATCTATATTTATCTGCATCAAATGTAATGTCAGTTCATTTCTCAACTGTATTCTTATCATTTCATAAATGACATATTTTGATGATAGCAGCTGGCTATGATTGTCTTGTAGTAATTTGTATTAGTTGATATTTAGCTGGTAGTAATAGCTGATATACAGTTTCTCAATAGTAGTTCTTACTCACATGGTAAAATCAACCTAGTTGCTTTTGCCTTCTGACTAGTTAGCTACTTAACAGTTTGGTGAAGTTAACCAAGCTAACTCTAAGGGCCTTTGCAAGGTCAATGCGTCAACCTCCATAATTCTGTAATTGCAGATGGAACTCTAACGTATGTACACATTAATGGCTGCAGACAGTACACACAGCCACAGGGTAGATAGTACACGGATCATGCCTGGCGTGTTGACCAGAAATATGCCTCTCGAAATTGAAAACATCGTGATCTGTGGTTGTGCCATATCGCTACTGGTTTATGTGACCACCAGCTGGTGGTCACACAGAATATTCTTCTACAGACCACAAATCTAATACTGCTTTATCTGTTTCAACAATAGGAAACATGTGAAACAACCAAACACATGTGTGCTGGCTGAACAAAGTCTCATTGTTCCATGACATTCTGTCACTATACTGTATGTGTGGACTTCTATTTAAAATAAGGAATCTGGGGGTTTATCCAGTTTAACGCCAACCCTATGGGTGGCTTTCTGATCTGCTTGCTGTGGATTTGTCCACCGTGCAAAAAAACCCAAAAAACAGTCCAATGCCAAGTGCTGCTTTGACAAGAGATCAACTGGCACTGAACCCTTAACTCTAGACCAATGGTTCCCAACGCAGGGCCTTAGAATTCCCAGGATTAATCAGACAGATCAAAAGATAATTAAAGTGAAAATAAAGAAAAAAACTGTGAAACCAATTTATGTTTATTATTTATTATTTCTGATGTTTTTATTTTGTGCTGTTTTTCTTGTGAATTACTGGATTCTTCTTTCCACTTCAGGCCGCAAACATACAAAAGTTCAAATAAAAGTATCTGAGATGGGAAAGTCCCACCTTGATAGAACTGCTCCAAACTCCAGTTCACACTAAGGCCATAACCTGTGACAAGGGATTGCAAGTAGACATTGCTTTGTTTTAAGAGGTGACATGCCAAAAGGGCTGGGAACCACTGCTCTAAAATACCATTAGACATAGCAGTTTACTGTGTGATGGCAAACATATCTAAACATTTGGAAACACAGCTACCTCATTAAATAATAATGTTACAGATTTTTACACCCACATTGCAACACTCTTTCTTCAGCTATAGTACTCTGTGTTTCTGTGTTCTAGACTGGTTCTGCATTCAAACAGGATCAACTATCAGCCAGTTTTCCAGAAGACCTGGTTGGTTCATTATGATTAATGCAGGATTTCTATCACAACTGTGAAGCCCTTGTTATCTCCTCAGCCTGCCTTGTAGACAGTCCCAGTTCAATACCAAACAACTGAAATCCCCTCATATGGAAGGAATGACAGACACACAGCTGGTGGGTTTTAAAGCTTGATGTGAATCTTCCTCGCTTGTTTGTATTAATCTGGGTGGATTTATGAGATAGAGAAGCTCAAGGTGTGCATGTGTTTGTAAACCCACACTGCTGTACCTGCAAGGGCCAAAATACATTAGGACACTGAGTGAAATTCTAAGTGAGGACAATTTAAACCCTAGAGAGGCGATTTGAAAAATGGCTTGTCACCATTACTAACATTTCTCTGTGAAACAACATGGAAGGCTGGCTGCTTGCTGCCTTTCAACGAGATAACCGACTACACATCTAGTCTATTTAAAATAACAAGACCACTGCTTGTGGCCGACTCCAGAATTGGCCTCATTCCATAACGTGGCCAATGTGCCACAAACAGAGCCTTAAATTAACTCTTCTGTCTTTAGGTGAGCAGGCCCAAGGGCTGGTAGCCTATTACTTCTGCTGTCTCTTTTCTTTTCGGTTCTTTCTTCCTTCTGTCCTCTTCACAAACTGCCTTTCCATGAACTAAAATGCCCAAGATTTTACACAGCTTCTAATGGTGGTGCCATAGGGACTGTCAAACATTTGAATAGAAAATTCACAAAAGATCACTCATTAAAGAAACACGCATCTTTGCAACTTTTACTAAAATGTAGGCCCAACTAAGAAGAATCTTTCGAACAGTGCAAAGTAGAGTAAATTAATTATGCTGACAGACTTCCAATGCTTGTTTAGTTTGTTCCAATTTAAGATTGTACAACATCTTGAAACCTGAACAAGACATTTTTAACCATTTGGTTTGAAAACGGATGTGAATGTCAGCCTGTAACACTGTAAGTACTACTGTAAACATTTCCTTTCATTTTTAAAGTAGTTTACCTACAGTATTCTTTGTGAAATGGATTTGGTAGCCTGAGGACAGCCATGTCATAGATGAATTGATAGATTACATTTTGAAATGTTATTTCAAATCCTTTAAGTTCTTTACCAACTGAATCTTTACTCCTTTCTGCACTCTCACTTTAACTGATAAAAAAATAACTTCACTCAGGGATTACACTTAAACTATAACTCCTTTTAGCACCTTCATTTCAAGTGATACTTCAGCTTCCTTTAGTGCTTACACTTAAAGTGACACTTCAACTTTATTCAGCAATTCCACTTAACTCTACACTTCAAATAAAGTCAGAACTGCCAACTGACACTGACACTTCAGCTAACATGCTAACACTTACATTGACACTTCATTCAACAATTACACTTATAGTGAAACTTCATCTCATTTCAGCACTTCCATTTTAAATGCCATTTCAACTTCTTTCACAAATTCTAATTCAGGTTCATTCGAGTTCATTCCCTTTAATATCTTCAGCTTCAGTAATTGGTGCCACATCAAAGCATTTCCAAAAGCTACAAAGACTCAACATGTCGACACAAATTATGTGTAAACTACTACTGTAAACTGTAAATACTAACACTTTTTTTCATATCTGAGGTAATGCTTAACCTATTCGTTATTATTTTCTTAATATGATTGAGGACATGGTTCTAAATTTTCTCTTGTCTTTTTTTAACTCTTTTTTTTTAACCTTCATCCGAATCTTCCCTGACTTCAGCGCTTTCATTTCAACTGATACTTCAACTCCTTTCAGCACAAAAAATGTCATTTTAACTTCTGTCTGTAATTCTGTTTCCTACCTTTCTTCTCCAAGCTTTTTGAAACAGCTAATTCCTTCTTCTCTAGTCCTAACTGTATTGTCCTAACTGTCCTACGTTATCCTGTACTGTATAAGGGATATGAATGGGAAATTAAGAATGCTGAAGAAATAATTTAGCAAATAATGAAATCAGAATTTAGTAACTAAATACATATGTATTGTACTTTGACTGTGACATGAGAATCCACCCATACTAACAGACTTCAGCTGTTACTGCACTGTTTTGCTGCTAGTAATTTTTTTTTCTTTCATTCCATTTGCCCTCTGTAGGCACTGTTGAACTACATTTTGTGCTCAAAAATGCTTGTACATTTCTTATTGTACAACTTGTGTTGTGTCATTACAATTTCCAATGAAATTGGCAGTACTGTAGATTTCATTAAGGCTTCTCTAGTCCCAAATGTTGCCTGCTGCACTGATCATTTGTCTCCCACAGCTCAGCCTGCAAAGTTCTCGCACTGGGTCGGTTTTCAAAAAGGCCCAGTTTGCCAAAGTGCTTTTATTCAAACTGTCTTGCTCTAAACAAGCATCCACCAGGTGAAACCCTGTATGAGTCAGCGCACCATCTTGATTGCTCTCCCTTGGTGCAAAAAAAAAAGTGGTGCAATCATTGCATGCAGCAGCAAGGCTGGCGTGTAGTTCTTTTGTACAAGTTCTTGAACTCTCATCCTTTACTAAACAAAGTCTTGTTAATTGCTGATGCTCTTTAAAAGTCTGACAGTACATTTTTACTTCTTCATAATTATTTATCGCTCCAGTTGAGCACTCAGTAAGAACTAAGTTCCTGTGTTTGTCCACTCCATTGTCACTGTAGCATTATGGTGAGGAAGCAGCTCAAAAGGGCTATGCACAGTGTCCAAGCACATGAAGTGCCACTTGTTAACAAGCACATAATTCATGAAACTGCAACCAGCTTGACACTCACACTTGGGATTAGAGCCTGGGATCTCTGCCATGGCAAACCTATGCTTTACCAAACAAGCTCCACTAACAGTGACTGATGCTAGTTGCTGTTGGCACGAAACACGAAGTACAGCTGACGCTGATGGGAATGTCATTAGTTTTGCAAGTGTTTGGTCACAAACCAAAGTATTGGACACATTAAAATTTTAACCTGATGATTGCGCTAGATGAAAAGTCAGAGGATTACCAAAGTTACTCTAATTTATTTTCAGGGGAACACAAATGTCTGTACAAAATTGTATGCCAATCCATCCAACAGTTGTTGAGCCATTTATTCTGGAGCACAGTAGTGGACCTATCAACAGACCGACAATGCCATCCCTAGAAAACTGCCACTAGCTTGGCTAGAAAATGCGCTCACACAACTATGGTACAGTCATGCAAAGTTGAAACAGGGAGGTCTGTAAACTGTGATGGATGTAGGCAAAAAGATGGGCATAAAATATAATTACCAAAAACCTATTACACACACTGAACCTGGGGCTTTTGGGGCCCCTGGGGGTTGGGGGCCTTGGGTTGCCTGGTCTGAACGGGTGATAATCTATCCTTGGTTTAGGGTTTTCACTAAACTCAGACTGAACCAGTTTTTGTTGCCACTGTGTGCTCATTTTTGAGGCTAAAGTTAGCGTTGTCAGAGGTGTCCACCTCCATTTACACTTTCAATCAGGTTTCAGCCCGTCACAACACATGTTCCAAACGTCTTCTATACAGCCTGCCACAACAACTGTAGATGGAATGTAATTTCACAAAGTGTTGAAAGCTTCAGAAGTCAGCTTTAAAATGATATACAAATTTGATTCACATTTTCTTTCAGGTTGTGTAGGCAGAAAATACTGTTTAAAACACTTATCATTTCGTCATATTTTTATATATATTTTTTATAGTGTTTCAGTTTAAGGGGTTGCTATGTTTGAATAGTTCCTTTCAATTCAATTCTAATTCAGTTTCTACACTTCTTGTATATTCCATTAGGTCTACTAAGCGCTACAGCAACAACCTGTGTGTGTGTGGGAAGCTCACCCAATAGTATGATGATACAGATGAGGATGGCGATGATGGCTCCGGTGCCCAGTCCAGCTGCAATGATTCGCTCCATGTCCACACAGTCTCCGTGGTGATCACACTGGCAGACTTTGACTCTTAGGTAGGATGTGTTGGACATGGGCAGGTTGCCAGAGTCTGTGATCATTATGGGAACCTCGTAGATCCCACTGGCTAGGGAGCCGATCCGCAGTCGAAGTTGGGCGTACTCGCCTAGAGTATGATAAGATGAAGATGGAAGGGTAGATAGATGGAGAAATTGAAAGATAGACAAGTGTGGTAATTCCTCACTTAAGGACTTCATCCTTGCCCAGTACTGCTAGAGTCTGCTAATGGTGATCACTGAAGCAGCTGGTGGTTCTTAGATTTGCAAAAAGTATTTCAACAGCAGTTGCTGATGAAGAGTAGAATTCTGCATATTTTCCCTATATTCATTTTCAAAGATACCAAGTAAAAGAGAAACTAAATAAAAACTTTACCCAAACCTTACACCAGGCCTGAACCCACACACATCGATTAGTTACTGTGAGGTAACAAAAATGACTGAAGTGAAAAGGAGAACAAAATGTCTATTTCTAAATAGCTCCTGCCACAAAATGTAACTGTTCCCCAGACATTTAGTTCAGATTCCAACAGGGCCAGATTTACCATATTATTTAGCTTAAATCTAAGAGGAGAAAGTGGGCAATTTATTTTTCTTATACTGTTCTAAATGGAAACAAGGAAATGGGCTGAAAGCAATAGCCAGTAATAGCGAAAACAGTTTCCTGTGTAAATTTGGAAGTATACTGTGTGTGTGCTGGGGAGGCAGCATTAAGAAGAGGGACGCTATGCGG
>LKNJ01005292.1:0-29000 GCA_002120245.1 Maccullochella peelii
AACAAAAGATTTCCAGTGTGAATCAATTTATTTTCATTGCCAATTAGAAAATGGTCGGCGGGGAAATATGGCCCACGGGCCGTAAGTTGAGTATCACTGCTCTAACTTCTCCTCACAGCGCTCTGACACTTTGTGGTCTTTTTACCAGCTTTTTATCAGCTGGAACATTTCTTGTTACTTACCTGCGCACATGTATGCTGATACTAACACACCTGGGATAAGGTATTATCAGGCTGTACGGCAGATTTAGCCCGATCAAGACGCCTGCATATTTATATTAGAAGGACAACGATGAAGACGTTGGTGGGCTTATTACGAAATGTAAATGTGTTTCTGTACTGATATATTGTGTGTGCAGACTTGAAGGCCACTACAAGCAGGTTGCTGGAGAGTGAGCAAGAGAAGAGTGAGCTGGCCTCACTGGCACAGCAAAGACTGGAAGAGATAGGAAACCTGAACAGGTAGACCTGTGTGTGTGTGTGTGTGTGTGTGTGTGTGTGTAGTTGGGGGTGGGGGATTGGGACGACGACGACGACTGAACTAGATTTAAAATCATATTTAGAATAACGTTACTAGCTGTAATGTTCCTATATTTTATTTGGACCATTGGCTCCGTGATACTAACTAACTTGCTGTTTGCAAATTAATTTATCAGCTAACGTTACAAAGCAACCAACGCCAGATCCATGCCACGTAGCTAAGTTACAGCTAGCTGGCTAACCTTAGCTTAGGTTACAGTTAGCTAGTTGGCCGTCCCTGCCATGCATTGCTCTTGGCTAGTAGAAAGCAATCGTTAATTATACACCTTTGCTTTGTACCGTTACATCATCTATTGTTCCCAGTTTGTCATCATATGCGTCATAACATTAGCAAGCCAACAAGCTCCTAGTACCTACCTATAGTAGCTATAGTACCTAGTAAGCTCCCTCCCATTTCTCTTCTTCTCTGTCCATTTCAGGATTCTTCAGAGTCGGGATTCATTAGATTGTCCTGCAGTTGTTGACAGCTCGGTGTCAGACACTCAACATTTTAACCAAGACCAGCACAGACAGGAGCCAGCAGAGCCCCCCACTGACCGTATCATCCAATACCTGATGTCTCTGGGTCGGCCTGAGGCGCCCACACACACTGAGCATGTGCGTGTGGCTGCAGAGAGAGACGGAAACACACTAGAGCAAAAGAAACTGACCTCAATCCAGCTGAGAGACACATCACCACATCCTGATGTCAGATCTCAGCGAGGTGACGGACCTGCAGAGACTTCAGCCCGTCACCAGAACTCTTATCTCGACCAATCCCATTGTTTAGATGAAGTCCAGTCATGTGGGCAGCTGGAGGAGGAGCATAGGCGGCAGTTGAGCTCCACCCTGTCCCAGTGTGACGTGGAATCTGATTGGAGCACGAGGTCAGGGTCAGTCTTTGACGCCAGAGATGAGGCGGCGTTCAGAGCCGGCCTGGCAGCTCTGGATGCTAGCATAGCCAGTCTGCAGAAGACTATTCAACTGGATCTGGGGAGGTGATACACACTCAGCTCACTTTGCAGCTTTTATATGAGCTACTCTCTGTATTGTGTTTTCATGAAATATGGTGTAATGCATAGCCTCTATTGTGTGCAGCATTTTGGCCTTTTTGATGATTTTAACAAGTGATATTTAAGATTGGAAATAAAGCATTTTGTACATTTATTTCTTGGTTTTGATGACATAACTTGTGACTTTTAGCAGGGGCCTGGTTTGTTCCCATGGCTCCTGGATCGGTTTATTTTCACCTTGGAGCCCCTAAAGTCCTGAAAGGTGATGTTAAATCTTGTGCGCACAAGACATTTAAGGGTTAAAAAAAATCACCTTTCAGGACCTTTTTGTGCAGAAGTGTTTTTTTATTTTCATCTTTGGAGTCAGTTTTGGAGATTATGCTTTCATTATAAAAAAAAAAAAAAGAGAGAGCTGGGAATGATATGGTTGAACTGTTTCAGAATATTTAAGCTTAAACCAAAATAAGCACAAAACATTCTCATGGCTTGGTGGTTTTCTGTAATAGTAATGTAATGTAAGGGGTACCTTTATTAAATGATGAAATGATACAAAAGATATTTTTAACTTTAAATTCTTTTTAGTCCCATATATCCCTTTAGCCTACCCTCATTTATATGAATGGGGTGGACAAAAAAATAGAAATACCTGTCAGTATAAAGCACCACAAACTACATCCTCCAAACGGGACCATAAAGTTGAATCAACACCTCTCTAAAACAGTCTTGAAGGATTTACTGCAGTACTGTTGTATTAGACGGCATTACTTTTAGTTAGGTAGACCTAATAAACTAGCAACGGTCTGAGCGTATTATCCAAAGTCCTTTCTTGTTTGGTCAACATCCTTGTTTTGTCCAAAAAAAAAAAAAAAAAGGCTGAGACCATGTGCTGAGGAAGATGGATCAGAACACAGCTACTAATGTTTCTCACATGGATTAAATGTGTTAAAACAAGTGTCCCTCGAGGTGGGAGAGGCGGCTAGCCTAACTTTAGTTTTGGGGAGTATTTACTACAGCTGCATTCTGTGCATGGCTTAAAATAATCAGTTATTTTTTCACTGTTGAGGCACAGAACCATGTTTTGTGTTGTGTAAAGACTATGTAATTGGGTTGTAATTACAGGGAAGTGTTTGATTCAGGGCTGAACAATTAATTGAAATATTATCAAAATTGCAATATGGCCAAATGCAATATCCAAATTGCAGGGGCTGCAATTTTTCTTTGATAAAAGGTGAAATGTGTCACAACATACCTTTTTATAAATGAAGCATTGTGGTGTTCATCCCTAGTTTGACTGGTACAATTCACTTGCTAGCATAACCCAGAGTCTGTTAGTCAGAGCACTGCAGTCTGCCTACAGACTGACATCAACAACTACTTCAATTACTACTAACTCAAATAACTAACTAAGTTATGAAAGGAAATTATGGACTAATATTTCAAGTCTTTTAGAAGTTTATTTTAGAAGAACTTTTTATTCAACAAAGAATACATCGTTTTGTACCATTTTTATGAAACTGGAAAACATGTTTTAATAGGAAAAGAGGCAAAACCAGAACAAGTATAAAAACAGGTGTCAGAAGCAGCAGTGCCTGGTTGACGTAAGTCTGTTTTTGGCACCCAGGTGACATAGTGTTTACAAAAAGAGGCAGTATGTCTTCAGTACAGTAATCTGAAAGGTTCCCAAAAAACCTACAGTATGCTTTATAAAATTACAGTACAGCTCTGAATAACATTCATCTGCTCCAAAACATAAATAACACATGATTTCAAATGCAAAAACCACAAACCAACATTCCCTTTGGTAGTTCAGGGTTAACAAGGCGTTTTCAGTGTCAGTGCAGTTGTTCCTCCCTGCTGAAGGACGGCAGACTAGGCCACATTCAGAGAGGACAGCCTCCACTAACACACCTCACTATTACTACTGTCCACACACTCAATACACCACATAATCCAACCTGACTGCCCTTAATAGTGCAAACCAGCCAGCATTAGCAGTAGACTAACAGAAAGATCAGTGTTGTAAATACAGAAATATGCTGCAGGAAATGATGTGTGTGTTTCTTGTATGGAGATTACAGGGTGACACAGGAGAACACTGGCCTCATAGAAACTGTCTGACAGTCACACAGGTGCAGATCCTCAGCAATCCACACCTCTAGCTGTTCATTATGAAGACCTGAACATATATATGTAAGCTGGAAACAAAGGGAAAATGCTGTTCTACAATGCAACACGAGCAGCGGGGATGTTTCTGACCAATTACAGAGGGAGACACGGAGGCTGGTGGTGAGTGACAAATTCAACTAGTCCACCCAACAAACCTGTTCAGGGCCAGTGAGTCACAAATCTGGCGTTCACTTGATGTAAATCCAAACTACTGCAGCCGTAAAAGAGACATCCGAGATTTTGAGAAAAGTCTGCTGTGTTACCCAGAGTCAGAGGAGAAGATCAATATCAGCGTCATATCGATATCTCCAGGACAACTGAGCAAACGTTTTGGTCAAAAACATCAGTTTAATTTCTGTGCATCCAGTACAGAGATGCTGTAGGTCTAGATTGTGTTCAGCTTAGCTTAGCACAAAGACTACAAGCCGGGGAAGACTGTCAAAAGTGAAAAATGACACCTACCCACAGCTGCAGGTGTCTGATTTATCGTTTGCAAGCTAGTCAGCACTACACCCAAGAGTCACTCTGTCAGAGTCAATTTTTCCCCAAAGATGGGGAATCACGTGTTCATTTTTCTGATCAGTTTGGTTTTAATTAGTTATTTGATCCTATAAAAAGGGGGTGTGACGTCATGATTGACAACTGTGAGTGTGCTCGCGATTGGTTCGGGCGGGTGTATGGGCGCGACCTTGATACCGCGAATCACTACTGCGCAGACTCTGACTCCAAATGACGTCACCAGTGCAACATGGCAGCTCCCGTGTCCGGGATATTTTGGCTTCATTTTTGTACAGTGGGAGGAAGTGGAGACGCGTCGTCCATCTTTATATACAGTCTGTGGGTTAAACATGTCCTGGATGTCTGTAGTAGTGACTGACATTTTGGGATATAATCATTTGATGCCAAACCCAGAGTG
The DNA here is from genome assembly GCA_002120245.1 of Maccullochella peelii. Lineage (NCBI taxonomy): Eukaryota > Metazoa > Chordata > Actinopteri > Centrarchiformes > Percichthyidae > Maccullochella > Maccullochella peelii. The sequence goes on from LKNJ01005292.1 coordinate 4,614, forward strand.
TTCTAAAGCAAGCTAAGAGAAAGCATATCAAAGAGTAATCCTTCCCCCTGTGAAGGCTCACCCTCTGTCTTTATGAGCCGTGGTAGAGGTGGATGGTGCTGGCCACGGCCTGCTTGTATGTGTGCTCAGCCTGGATGCTGCTGCTGAAGTCGAGGTGGCTGCTGTCACTCAGCTCCTCCGCCGTGTCGCCAAAGCCGTGGTAGTGTCCGTAATGCAGGAAGTCCCCGCAGTCTGCACCCATCAGCCCCCACCAGGCCGGCCGGTGGGACACACAGCTGCTGGGACTGCTGGTCAGATGCAGTGAGCCACACATGTCAGCAAAAGAGTGCTGAGCAGGCGCTGCTGCCTGCTGATTGGCTGGAGGGGAGGACGGTGAGGAGAGGCTTTCAGGTGGCTCAGGGCCATCCAGGTCAGCATAAGGCAGTGTGTGATGATGGCCATTGGTGATGGCTTTGGTGTAGTCATCTGCTTTTTTAAAAAGTTTGAAAGTGAATCTCTTCATAAGCAGATCGTGCAACATTGTACTAACCCATTATTTTGTGATCTCCACATAACACGCTTTGTTTTACACACAGACAAAAATCAATAGGTTACGTAATCACAAAAAAGCTCCAGTCCCACCTGAGTTGAGCTCCTGTGCAGATTCCATGTTCATGCTCTCCAGCTCCTCACCTCCACTGCTCTGCGCTGACGTATCTGCAGCAGGAGACAGAGAGAGTGGTAAAGAAAGCTGCATTGAAATGACATTATATAGCTCTCCATATCTTGAATCAGATTTGTTTTGTATGATATTAACCGTGGTTGGGTGGTTAAAGCTAATTCCATTAGGTTTTACTCAATAAATACCAATTAACTGGTATTTGAGTATAAAAAAAACTGGACGAGTGGAACAGCGATTGAAAAACGTCGCCTCGGCTCTGGGAAATTGTGACGGCATGTTTCACTGTTTTCTGAGATTGGGTGTGCTTCAGTGGCTGACTTTTGTTAGCACAGGGGTTCCACAGAGATAGTCGGATTTTCTCTGTACCTTAAAGATCCAGAAAGCTTATTTTCTCCACCAGTTTCTTACATAAACATATTTTCTACCAAAGTTCCAACAGTCTGGGTTATTTCGCATTAGACCTGTCTGTTCGTGCTCTTCTCTATGCTTTGAAATGGGCGGGCTGGGTTGGAAACGATAATGTCATGTACTCCTGTGCACCACTCAGGTGCACTGATTTATGAAACATGCCAGAGCCCTACAAGAAAATTACAATAGGAGTGCATTAAATAAACTGAACTCGGCTCTCAAAGGATAAAAATGTTTTGTTTTTGTCAATACTAATTCAAATATACAGTATAAATGTATGCAGCCCCTTTACCTAGTTATGAAGTTAAATGGCCTTTGTGTTAGCCAGAGTATTCTGGTAAAAAGTGTGCTGACCTACTGTTAGAGCCATTTCTAGCAGGTTCTTAGAATTTCCTATTATTTTCAGTTATTTCAGTGTAAATAGTTGGGCAGCACCTAGTGGTAGGTTTTAGGGCTACACCAAGCGCACAGAATCACCTGACCTCCCATCTCAGGAACCTCTTGATGAAGGCTGGTGTGCTGAAGTGGGTGTACTGTGGAAGACCCCATGGGGGTACAGTCTTCAACCACAGTGTGTGTCTACCTATCCACCTTCTGGTACCTGCCCCGTAAGCTCATTTATTTCAGTGAATCATTGAACTGCATCAGGTTCCCTGTTCCATCTGCGTTTTCCTTTCCCTGCCGCCTGCACTCCCCGCCGTAACAGTCTCTGGGCGGCTGTTTCGAAACCTGTTAAGAAGCCGCAATACCTACAATAGAACATCCTCAGTTGTAGTAAAATGATTGGGATCTCCCAGAACCAGCTAGAGGATTTGTACACCATCACATCTGAACAAAAGCCCAAACCCACCTGTTTTCAGATGCCTCTGGCATAAAAGAACACTTACAAAAAGTCTTTCATTACACGTTTGAAGCATGAAGTTGTTTTCTTTGTTTTTGCATACTCATGCTAATATTGTCACCGATACTGTTCTGTTGGTTGGAGAGCACTCTATGGTTTACATCTTCATGTATGTTGTTTTACATTTTGTTGTTTCTTGTCTCTTAATGTTTGATTCTGCGAAGGTGTAGTTACATTTCAGCTCATAATTTTCTTTTGTATATTGCAGAGCTTGGAGCTTTTGTATCATCATCATTATGGCTCACATACAAATGCTTAGAAAAGAAATGTCTTACTATCAGCTCTCCGGGCTTTTTTCATGTGACCAGTGTCCACAGCAGTCAGCAGCCTCTTTCTGCTGAGCAGGCCCTGACCACACGGGACACTGTTTCCATTCTGCACTCCGGTCACATGGAGTCCACTGAGCTGCAGCAGGTGCTTCTGGGTTTTGGAGATGAAGCTGAAACAGTCCTGGAAGCCGTGAGCGTGGGCCAGGTCCGCTGCTGTCTGCCCACTGGCATTCCTTAAACTGAACAAGAAGAGGGAAGGGTGAGGGCTCATCATGACCCGTCAGCAGGCAAGATTTTAATTCATGTTACAATTTCAAATATCTTCAGAAATTCATTTTTATTTTGTGCTATTTCAAACTTTTATGGCCAAAAGATTTTTAAAAAAATGGTGTAAAGATCAAAGCTAACAGCAGAAGATCTGTAGTACAAAACATGAACAATAAAGTACATTTCAGATGAATCTGCAGTTTAAAGAACACGGTCCTGTTGACCGAAATGCTAGTTAGGTAATCCTAGCTCTACCTCATTTACATAAAATGAAATGTCTCCTAACTAGGCTATGAAATATTCATCTTGCTGAATACCAGACAAAATGAAAAGGAGCAACAAAACAAAGTTTTATTTTAATGCAGGCCAACACCGAGTATTCAAGCTTCTAAGTTTTAATTGCTCATTTGGCATCACAGCCCGGCTGATAGTGGATTTTTAAGGGCCAATAATATTTTTTAACATAATATCTCGTTACTTAGCCAAAAAAAACCCATCATCTATCATCTGACGTCAATTCAGCCTCTGAGGCAATGTTTCAGGGCTTCCGGTGTAGCTAGCAGATGTCCGGATAATGGATATCCGGGCCAAGACTACTTCTTCTGTGCGCCGGTCATTGTTCACAGTCCGATTAGCAATCTCAGAACCCATCAGCTATCGTCTGACGACAATTTGAATGCAGATAGATTTAAATTAAGCTAATAAAGGCTAATCTCTAGGGTTCTGAGATTGATAAAAAGCTAAATCGTCGTCAGTCGACAGCCAGTGGGTTCAGAGATTGCATTTCAGCCAATGCGTTCCGCCTCTTTTGCTCTCCACACAGACAGTTTACCTGCATGCAACCAAAGCCCGCTCAAACGTGATTGGTCAATACTACTCAGACTACAAATGGAAACCAGAATGCTTCCGATACCAAAATCTTGTCTCTTGCCTGCAGATTCTGCATTCACATGCAGATATCTGTTTATAGAGATGACTTATCAGCTAACCTAAACACCAATATATAACTGTGAGAAGATAATATTGGACGTCTCTGATTTATTGGGCTCTAGTTAACAACTTGTGAATGCTCACAGTACATGGTGCTTTGGTTCTAACCCTGACTGACAGTCGTTATCTTAATCCTGTGATTTTGAGGATCACCCTGAATAGAAAGGGATAACCCAGCTCTAAAGTGGGGCTTATTTATTGCTGGACATTCTGCTGTAGTTGCCAAAGTGACATGGTTCTTAGCTAATGGAGCCCTGGACTAACAGGAGCTAAAACCAGAGCTAAAGTGAAAAGCCCTACGGAGAGCCCAAGTGACCCATTTTCAGGTTCTTCTGATCCATTGAACTTTCACTACTTAGTGTATTTTACCACAGAATGATTTTTCATCACTCTTTGTGAAAAGCTGAAACACGACTTTGGTATTTTCTGTCCATTTTCTACGCTTATCACCTGACATACATGCTGTTATGATATATGTTATGTGAGAAGTTAACTTTCGACCTTCCATACAGATTTTGACCTTGGGAGCAGTATGAGTGACAAAAACACCTTAATTTAAGGTCTGCTAACAAGCTTTTTCTGAGTGAGATGCAGAAACTGTAGGAAGCGACAGTGAACACTGTAAGCTGCTCGCTGACGCACATGTGTCAGATTGTGCAGTGCCTTTTTGGACTGCTCCCTCTCTCCGGGATTACTTAAAAAAATCACGTTCTAGTTCAATAGCTGTATAACATCAGAACATGCAGGGTGTCTCTTCCAGCTGTTAGAAAATGAAGCTCAAGGTTATCCTTTCTTTGCATAATATAGCATATGATCCAAAAGCAAATCTTAATGTAACAAATGTCAGGACCAATCAAACACAGTCAAATAAAAAGTAACAAGTACTACAAGTATCTACACGTCATCTTTACTGTCACTGACTGTGAAATTCCCTGAGGCTCAAAAGCTCATGATACGTTTCTACTGATTCCAAATCAACCGCAACTCATTAGATTTCTCTTAGTTAGATCCAATACAAATTGTACTGAAAAAAAGACTAAAACTAAATATTAAAGCTGCATTCATTGATTATTTGGCTACTTGGGGGCAGCAGAAAAACATGAAATCACAACTCTGACATATTATCAGCTTATAAAGTATGGAATATTATATCATTCAAAAAGATGTACAAGCTTAGTTTTGCAAACTTTTTCAGCGACGTTTCTATTTGTAAGCTTATTTTTGTACATTTTGTTTTCTGTCTGCAAACTCCGTTTTGCAAGTCTGTGCATTCAGACACAGGCTTGCAAACGCACTTTCACAAACTCGGCGGCAAGAATACTTACGCGCGTGTGTGCTTACGGACTTTTGACAGGTTTACTGCATGGTAATGTTTTGTACACAGGGTGTTTCAGTGTGTACACCAGGCAAAACATGGTTTTATAAAACGATGATGTAAGCTGCTCAGTGAGGGTCAGGGGCTGTGTGTGTCAGTAAAGTTAAAAAGACAACCTTTAGTCGTGACTAATTTTTTCTGTGATCATTCATTTTAAATGCCAATATAGTCCAACACACAACAGGGCTGTTGTCATTAACCTGGATTTATGTTGATTTTGTCAGATGACCTCGTGACCATAAAATAATGACTTGGTCAGCCGGCTATGTATCCCACTCCGAATGTTGGCTGTGAAGCAGTTTCATTGGAGTTACACATAAGGAGTCGGTCTAGACCTGCTCTTTATGACAAAGTGCCCTGAGATAACGTTGTTATGACATGGCGCTATATAAATAAAACTGAATTGAATTGAATTGTTTGCCAACTGAAAAGAGGGCGAAGACGAAGAAATGTAGCTGTTTTTATTTTGTTCAGGTGTTTCACTGTGGACAGAGGTCTCTACAAAAAACGACATGGAAACGCTAATGTGGACGCAAATTATTTCACACAAAAATGGCGTTTAAAATTTAGATGTCTTAATTTAGGCAGAGTCTCAGTCAGAATTTTGACGCAGGCTGTCTTTTGTCTCCAAAGCTCTAAATCAGCTGTCAAACGTCGTGTCTCACAAATTGCAAATAATTGTTGCAAATGACAAAATCATTTGATTTTTGATCTTTTGAATACTTTCACTGTAGACAGCCTCTTGCTGTCGTATGGCCGTGTGACATTGAAGGGTGGCTGACACCAGCTGAGAGGATTTCTCACTAAAACCAGTGAGTGTATCTTTAAACAGTAAAAGTGGGATGCAAACTGGAATTATTATTACCAAACGTGGTGAGTAGATTTGGCCTAAGTGACTCAAAGAGCTGCGAGATGTGCAACTGCTGCTGTGCTTCACACTCGGCATGACAGAGCTGCTGTGTTGCTGCACAGAGGTAAGGCTGCAGGATACTTACTGTGGTTTAGCACCTGCTATCAACAGGACCTGGATACACTCCAAGCTACCTGACCGAGCTGCCTTGTGGATGGCAGCCTCACCTACAAAATCCTGAAGACACAATGTAAAACTCTAGGGAAATCCATTTATGAAAGGTAACAATGACATTTTACAAAGACAACATTGAGTATTTGAACGTGCTCCACGTGGGAGCACTGTAAGTACATTATAGACCTGTTGAAAGGTTAAGTGGAAAATCTGAAAACAGAGACAATTCTCTCCGTGTATATTGAAAGAAATACTTTTCACTTTCACATTTATTTCTTGACAAGAACATACTCAATTCAAACATTACAATTACAAAAGATTTTTGTCCTGAATCTTGTAAGTAAGTTGGTGCGTAGATATAAATGAATTCAGTTTAATGTAATACATTTTCTGTTCCATGTCTATAAAGAGCAAAGACTAACAATAAAAAAATATATTCTAGGTGACATCCAATGTAATACAGTGGTAGTAATTAATAGATTCAGATATGACACATTTCAAATGTAATTGCACAATATTACATGTGGTTATACTGCTGCTGGAAGGTGTTGGAAGACTGACCTGCCTGTTGACGTCAGCTCCAGCCTGAGTCAGCCACACCACACAGTGAGGGTGTCCTCCAAACGCTGCAGTGTGTGTTGGTGTCTGGTTGAAGCGGCTGGTCACCGTATTCACCTGACAACCCATCTGCACCAGACGCACCACACACTCCAGCTGTGTGAACGGAAACACAGAACACGGGCCAGTAAACTACTGAAAACATCTGATGTTAAACAAAGAATCTAGTGAATCATCAAACATCGGGAGGCTCATGTCAATGAACCCGTTGAAGAATACTGATAGAAGCCTCCTGGCGTGCACTGATTCACTTTTACTGTATGAAATCTCCCACAACCCTGTTTGAATATCAAGTGACCCTGAATGGGGTCGCCCCCTATGGTTGAGAGATGCTGGTGTAAATAAAGCTTTGTTTTTGTTGAAATAACAGGTTTAGCTGGGTTGTAATGCTAAAAAATACCAATTTTATAATGATGTGTTTACAAGAAACCTGTGGCCATCACATTTAACCTGTGACAGATAAAGTGACGTTTATGTGCAGCCCTCTGAAAAGTATTATCAGACAACTGACAAACCTTACTGTGTGCATCATAACTCACTGCAAACCTCTGAGCATTTCCGGGATAAACTGATATACGTCTATTTTGATACAGAAAGTATTTGCATAGGATGTTGGACTCTGTTATATGTGGTTAAGTTAAAGTCAACTTTAGGTGAAAGCTAGGTTACAGTATCACATCATGATAAGACATTACAGTTTCCTTGTTTTCTTAGAGCTGTTTTGGCGCCTGAATACCTATTGGCTCCGCTGGGACCAATGAAAATGCTGCAAACCTTTTACTTTATTTATTTAATTTTTTTCGTCCAAGACAACTTTATTGTACAGTAACAATCAGACATAACTGTATTAGGGCAGCATAACATACAACACAAAAGAAGAAAAACGGCGGGTGCTTCTGGTGCTGCAGACTTTACTAACAGCACATTATTTCCATAAAATATCAACATTCTGAAATGGTTCATGCTTGTCGCTACTGTCCACCGCCATGTTTTGGCTGAAAAGTATAATGAGAACAATTAGCGAAGCTGTGATTCAAGTTCACTGCAGTTAAATTAAGTACTTTATGGTATACTACAAGTTATGCAGGAAGAATGTCTGGCAAAATACAAATCCCTGAGGAGTTTTAGCCTTAATGAAGACTGCCTCTTAATCTAGCTAGTAACTTAATCCCTAATTTACCTGTCCATAGTGCGCAGCCCAGTGTATGGGGGTCCATCCGTAGCAGGAGTCCTCAGCAGTCAGATGAGCCTGGTTTGAGAGCTGCTGTAACAGTGTGACCAAAGCTCCAACATCTCCATCCCGACAGGCGCGGTGGATGGGAAACCGGCTGACAAACACCTCATCACTGGAGAAGTCGGGTTCTAGTCCCACAGACATGAGTGAACTATGAAAGTGGCAGACAGAAACGTTTCTGTCCGGTGTACCCGGTCCCACGGAGCAGACTGAAAAAGGTTCAAACACAAAGGAAGAGGAGATTAAGCTTCTCTGCCCGGCAGAGAATCACAAAACCCGGACTGGAGTCTGGCAGCGTGACTGAGAGCACATCGAGGCATTTCATTTGTTTTAAACGGTGGTTTGGGCAAAAAAAACAGCAAGGAACACCATCCTCTTTGAACTTTGAAATTATACTCACAAGTAAGGAACATTATTGCTATCTAATTATCTTTGAAAATATTCCTTATGCTGGGCGGAATACTCTAGGCTTTTCCCCTGCGTTAAACATTTCTTAGCTAACTGTCTTGTGATGCCTAGCATTTGACGAACAACCATGAAGGTACTAAACAATTTGTTGATGCTATCAATAATACTAACAACCCCACAGGAAAAGTAGAATCAACAACAGAAGTAAAAGAAGACAAACACATTGAGCATAAGATGTCAGCGTCTTTAGGCGGGAAATCATTGGCTGTGAGTCATGGAGCAAAGGTAAAGGCAAGAGAACCAAGGAAACAGGTAGGCTACTCAACACAGCTCTAGAAGCACATGTCATATCCATGGTTTACCTTTTCTTACCAGGCAGCTATCAAGGGTTAATCCAAGATAAAAGCACTTGGACAGTTATACTACACATTTTCACAAAACAATACCTATTAGTTTTAAGTCCTGCCTCACAATTAAAAGTGTTTGTGGATGCGCACCTCCATATTGGGTGATGGGTTTAAAAACCCTCTTTTACAGGCCCCCCTAATTCTAGGACAGTGCAGCAGTACAGTACTACAATCCTAAACAAGGAGCTATATGGCCAGACAGTGTAATATTATTGATTGGTTAACTACAGCTGATCATGTGTTTCACTTGAAGAAGACCAGAATGAAGTCCAAAAAGCCCACACAACAAGCAAGAATTAAGGATGTGATCCCTAGACCTCAGAGAGTGAAGGATCTGGGGACATTTTTGTAGGCGCGAGCAAGCATCCTGGGCAATGGGCATCGGCCATAAAGTGATTCGACATGAGACTGACTTGATTTACTATCATATTTAGAATAACATTACTAGATGTAATGTTCATATATTTTATTTGGACCAACCTAACTAGCTTGCCGTTTGCAAATTACTGTATCAGCTAACGTTACGAAGCAAGGCGCCAAATCCATGCCGCCGTGTAGCTAAATTACAGCTAGCTGGCTAACCTTAGCTTAGGTTACTAGCTAGTTGGTCGCCCATTACATAATTTATTGTTGGCTAAAATCAACAGTGTTTGTCATCCTTAGCTGACGTTATCCACTCAAGACAATATTTTGCTACATAGCAATTCGTTGGCGTTAGCAAGCAAGCTACGTGGACTTTGTGTTGAACTCTGTGTTGTGGTGGGTGCGGGTGTGCCAGATATGCATATCTTGTACCTACACTTGTCGTTTGTTGACGTTAGCTGACTCAATTTCTAAGCTAATGTTAGCAAGTGTTGCACACTGTTGGCACTGTAGGGAAGATGAACTGGAGCTGAAGAGAGGCCATCGAGAGTGCACATAAACGTCACATCCTTTGGATTTTCCCGGAGAATCCACCCCGAATGCTTATAGAAATAAGTCAACAGGCTGTTAAAGGCAACCGAGAAAGTCAGGGAAGGTCTCATGTTTTAAGTTCCGTTAGAATCTGTTCGCACATAGGCAATACAAAGCAATTAATACATGTGCAATGCTACATATAGTGCCTTTAATAGGTCTGGTATCATTATGTGTTTAACAGTGCTGTCCGCATTTGCAGAGCTTTGACTTGTATGAACACTGACAACCAGGGCTTAACCTGCAGACTGCTAACTAGGTCAAACACAGATGCAACCTGTGTCCATCATCCTGCATCAATGAGTGGCTTGTGTGTGTAAGTAGTATAAATTTAAACCACTGTGAGGCAGTTGATGGTAATAGCTGCTTACACTGAGTAACCAATGAAAAACTCTGTGTTAATATTTGAGTCTCTATTTTATGGTGATGTTGTATCAGACTGCTTCAACTGCTTTCTAATATTTTGTCGACCTTAACAAACTATTAGGCTCACCTTACCTGATGCCACTGCTGGTTCCTGGATACATCTCATCTCAGTTTGAATCTTTCCATTATCCGTAAAATGGCTGCTGAATGACAGATTATAAATATAAACAGGTCCACAACCGCAATTGATAAATATTCTCAAATATGAATAATTGAGAAAGAAGTACAACTTCAGGTGTGTTACAGCTTCAGTGTTGTTAACCTAAGTGTAAACTGGAGTAAATATTTGCCACTGTGGTCCAGACAATTCTTAAATTATTTTCACATCTGTGTGTGGACTACTGAAAACTTGAAAAACCGAATGATATGATGTGTCCCTTTATGTTCACCCTGTGTGCAGATTAGTTATTTGGTAGGTGGATAGAGGTCATACATTTTTAAAATACCATCTTAACATCTTTTCAGATCCATGTCTGCGTTGACGTTTATCTTTTCTTTCAGGATTGTTTCGTCAGAGTGAGGAAAAGAGATTTAGAGAAGTTAACCACAGAAGTCATGCAGCTGAGGGAGTTCCTGCCCAGAGTTCTGAACAGAGACCTGACTGAAATGCTGCATAAAGCTCGAGCAGCTCAGACAGGTACGCTTCCTTTAAACTTAACCTTGAGGCAGAAAATACTTTAATATGGTGGATGCTGTGTCAGCTTATGTGTGTGTTTTCTAGTGATGGTTAGAGTACCTAGAGTTACAGTGATGTGCAACAATTTTGGCACCCCTAATCAAAATGCCTTTGACAATGAATATTTACGTGAAGAGAAGCTAACCTAACCTCTAAATGGTGTAAAGTTAAACATGACACATTTCTTCAAATTTTAAAGCAAGATTACTTTTCTTTTTACAGTTTCAAAATAAATATGGAACATGGCCCTGTGCCAAAGCTTGGGAACAATTTTGGATTAGTCTTTGTTACTTTTGACAACAATGATTACAAACGCCCAGACCCAGGTGATTTACTCGCTAGGGCTTTAATGAGTCAGGTGAATATAATTCCAGGAATGAATTCTGAAGTAACTCCATGCCTTCTAAAGCAGCCATTCTCAACCAGTGGGCCGGGGCCCAATGGTGGGCCGGGGCCCAATGGTGGGCCGGGGCCCAATGGTGGGCCGGGGCCCAATGGTGGGCCTCAGAGCGCCATCTAGTGGGCTGTGGCAGTGGCAGACAACCCTGCACTATAAACGCTCCAAAGCGCGTGGAGAGGAAATATGAGCCTGAATACATTAAATTTAGACTCATAATGACAGCACACTGTGTTGGATGTGGTGAAATCCTGTCAAATGAGGCGCTACAACCATCAGAGACACTTAAACACAAAACACCCGGTATGTTATGGGTTTTTTTTCTCATTTGTTTGGGAAGGTGGTCCTCGGAAATGTTTTAACAATGAGAAGTGGGCCTCAAGTTACAAAAGGTTGAGAACCCCTGTTCTAAAGTATCTGGCTGTGGCGGCTGTTCTGTGTGGTGTTAAAGGGTAATTCCGTAAACACCATTGCCTTCCTGCAACAACTCGCCTCTCGCAAGATTTCAGAGCGAGACTTCTCCTTGAACTCCTTTTACACTTAAACTGTTACTAGTTATTACTGTATAGTAAGTTCATTTTGAGTGTGTGTCATAACAAACTGCAATTAAAAGGTAAAGTGATAAAGGACAATGGGGTCTTTTCAAAGAAGAGCTGATGGAACTTTTCTGTAAAAACTACAGTCTGTTTAAGCTTTTCAAGACTGTAGATTCTGTGATTTAAGTTACACATTTATCATCAATAAGTTTAGTTCTATAATAATGAAAATAGGTTAGATCATTAATAATCCACAAATGAATGTGCTATTTCTAAATATTATTGTCAGGTGTCGCTATTATTTATTACGAAAAGCATGTTAGCATTAGCATGTTGTCATATGTATATGTAAAAATGCAGGAGACAGCCGCGTTGGGTGGCTTGGCTGCTTTTTTGACTGGTGGAGAACCACCATTACCTTCTAGAATGTTTAGCGAGTAGAGTTTCTGTTAATTTATAGCATATAGATATCACTTGACCTGAGTAACTGCAAACCCACAAACCTACAGGCATTGTGTATGTGTGTGTGCGTAGTGAGGGAGCACTTTGTGCAGGAACAAGAGCAGTTGCAACAGGAGTGTCTGCACCTTCAGTCCCGGCTTGATGCAGTGCAGACCGAATGTCAGAAAGAGAGAGAGGTGAGAGAGGGCAGGCGACATAATGTCCGACCTGAGATACTGTATGAGGTTCACACTGTATGCGTGTGGCCTGTAAAATGTACTCATATTCCTTTACACAACAATGAGATCAATGATCAGGCTGTTTCAGCCAAACAAACAAAAAACATTTTAGTCTTCTACTGCCATATAGCCATGCAGATAGCTTATCCTTTTAAATGAACACAATCATAAATGTATAGCAATAACACTGAAAAATTTCCCTATATAGAAAGTAATTCACTTGGTGGATGAAACTCCAATCTATGTAGCAACATGGTGTTTTCTGGCTTTACTTCATCTATTGCTTTCTTATATCAGGGCACCTTTCTGTGCGTTACCACTGTGTGTGTGTGTGTGTGTGTGTGTGTGTGTGTAGGAGAAGCTGCTGTTACGTGAACAGCTGTGGCAGAGCGGAGCAGAGCTGCAGCAGCAGGCAGACTTCTGCTCTGGTCTGGGATCTGCAGCCTGCAGTCTGCTGTGGAGCTGCTCTGCCAAGGAGGACACTGTCACACACTGGCTGGCTGATGTGAGTCATCTCCACAAGTCTGTGTGTGTGTGTGTGTGTGTGTGTGTGTGTGTGTGTGTGTGTGTGTGTTATACTCAGAGTTTCATATTAAACCGTGACATCATTTGATGTCTGACAGCTGATTGGTAGAGTTGTATTGTCTGATGTGTGTACATTATGTGTGTGTATGTGCTGATGGTGCAGGGTAAACTGCAGTCCTTCCTGGACGTAGCTGCTCAGACTCTGGAGAGCTTCGTCAGGTCTCTGGATGAGGAGGTGAAAACTCAAACTGAGGACCAGAACTCCCAGGACCACCAGTTTGTGCTGGCTCTGGCTGGGACAATTACTAGTGAGTTCACAGCTTCTGTATTGCAACACGTTGGTGTATTCACACACACTTAATATTTTGCACCACTTTTCTATTGGTCATTTAAGAGTATATTGTGTACACCAGTATGTATCACTGTATACCACTGAGCCTTGGCTGGATCCACTGAGTCAGCAGCTCATATGATTCACATCTGTACCAGCATCAAGCAGTACGGCAGCAGGTGGATGTAATGTCAGAATGAAATTTCTCAGGCTAATGGAGAAGAACAGAACAGAAAACTGCAGTCATGACATTGTGACCATATCAAACAAGTTAAAGTGTTAAGTGACTCCAGACCAGGCGTCCCCCAAACACCTGCCTTGTCTTTGTTTCCCATCAATCAGACATAGCAGCAGTAACATGTGGCCGGGAGTTCCTGTCCAGCTCGGCTCATGTCCTATTGGACACTCTGATGAAGCTCCTGGAGCTGATGAAGCCTGGTGTCTTCCCCAAACTGAAAGTGTACGTGGAGCTGGTAGTTTCATTGTTGGTCTGAACATGGCCTGAAAGAGAGAAATTTAGACTTGAACAATATCTTAGTATGAAGTTGGATCAGATCATCTGATTATTAACAAAAATGGCAGGACTAGATCCTCTGTACACACCAATTTGCTTTCTTCTGAATTAGTCATTTGCATATTGTTTTCATTATATTCATTATATTAAATTATTATAATGACATTGATGCTGTTGCTTAGCCAGGGTTAGTTTGTACGCTCAACATGAAATTACATTTTGCAAACATAAACAGACCCATAAATTGTTGTTTTTTAAAATTTTTTACCTAAAAGAATTGTCAGATATGTTTTCGACCTTTTATGAAGTGCATTTTGTGCTCACTGGGTATGGCTCTGCCCCAGTGTTAGGGCATTATTATCAAGCGATTATGAAAAGAAAATATTATATATAAATATAATAAATAAATATAATTTATATATAATATAAATTCTGAAAAGAAATATATCCAGCAACATGTTAAGAAATGGGTGAGTCCTTCAGTTCAGTCCTCATTCTGTATAAAATGACTTCAGTTAATATGAAGTCTCAGACAAATCAAGTAGGTATCTTCCAATGTTAGTCTTTTTAGTACAAAATTCCCTCTTTGTGTTTCCACCATATGGTTTCCACAGACAGTGTTTCCGTGCTGACCTGTGGTGGACGGTTACGTCCATGTAGGTTTGTTGCGAAAACAAAGCCATAAACCTACACACAAATACCAGGACATAGAACTCCAGTTGGTTTGTCTAACTCACACTGCTGAATCCTTTAGCCTCAGCTGAACTTCAGAATTCATTTTTAAACAGAACGAGGACTCACACCCCAAATGCACCAGTATTAGAGATGCAAATTCCAAATCACTTTGTTGATTGAATGGTTTCGTTCAGTTCCAAAATTTGTATTCACTGACTATGTAGTTTGTTCCTTTTTTTCACCATTGACCTGCACTTCAGTACGTACAGCAGTAAGTGAACACATCACATCAGTTAGTTGCTGGTTCAAGCTGTTATGTTCAGTTCAGTTCGGGTGGCTGTGGTACAGAGGGTAGTGCGGTTGTCCATCAACCCCAGGGTTGGTGGTTCGATCCCGGCTCCTCCTGTCCACATGTCGAAGTGTCCTTGGGCAAGACACTGAACCCTAAGTTGCCCCCAGTGGAGGCCAGCATGGCAGCTGTGTCCCCACTGTTAAAAGCTTAGATTACTGTACAGTGCTTTGGGAACCGTTTCAACGGTTGAAAAGCGCTATATAAGTAAAAGTCCATTTACCATTCAGTATAAAACTAGCCAATACAAGCGCTGTACATAAGGTTGATAGTACAACAGCCAACTACTTGCAGCAGAGTTACATTATGATTGCTTTTGTGGCCTTTTAATACACTTTTAACGATGAAGTAACGTTTGCTGCAGGTTGATGCTGATGGTTCTGTATAATGTCAGCATCAGTGTTAAAGGACTGAAGTACATCAGTGGGAACCCAGGACTCATGCCTCTCATCTGGACCCTGCTGGACGGTAAGGAGACCAGTCTCAGCAACAGCAACTCAACTCTGGTACTAACGTGAAGACACACGCATGCAACTTTTTACAATTAAATGAAACAAAACAGAGATCATACTGTTCCACCCCCCAAACTCCCAAAAAGCAGTCCAGTCGCTCAACCAGTTATCCAATCACATCCGACCCTATGCAAAAACCCTTTGAATAATATTCGATGATAGTGAAATTTGATGGACAGGTTAACACAGTAAAATCTAGTTTCTTCCAGCTCAGAATTATAACCAAGATATTCAAGACTCTATTATTTCAACTCCCTATACTTTGGTATCAACCAGGCATCTGTTCACTGCTTACAACTGGTACAGAATGCTGCGGCCAGACTTCTATGCAGACATAAAAAAGGGAACATATCACGCCTGTGCTAGCATCTTTGCACTGGCTGCCCGTTCTGTATCGAAGTCCTTACAAGATTCTTCTGTTTGAGTTTAAAGCTCTGCATGGTCTCGTCCCGACCTATATTGCAGAACTTCTATCCCCATACATTACAGCTAGGTCCCTCAGATCTTCAGATCAAGGGCTGTTAACCATCCCACGATCTCATCATAAACTTTTGGAGACAGGGCCTTCTCAGCAGCTGCACCAAGACTCTGGAATAGTCTCCCTGAGAATATAAGAGCAGCAGAATCTCTTGACTCCTTTTAAAAAGTGTCTTCAGACCCACTTTTACTCCCTTGCCTACCCCTGCAATGATTCTGACATGATTTGCACTCTGCATTGATATGCATGAATGTCTGTATGCGTGTGTATGTGTATATTGGTGTGTGTGTGCACAAACTTGGTTTAATTTTAAAGCGCTCTATAAATAAATTTGACCTTGAGCCATACCAGATTCAAAATCGTAGTGGGGCGGTCTCACTGAGGGACTTCAGTGGAACTGATGCACTCAGTGCTTTACTTATACTTGGACATGTGATGGAAAGAGTTTACATGACTCAGAGATTCTTCCTAATGTATGCAATTCAGCTCAGTTGTAAATGTAGGCAATATGGAGGTCAATACATCCTCTTCCTTTTCTAGTATAATTTTCTAAGCTGGCCAATATACTGTACTGTAATCACCTTGCAAAACACGTGCCCATCTTCTTGTCCAGGTTATTCTGAGTCCAAAGAACTGTAACCGATTGCTGCCTCCCGAGGACAACATTATTAAACACTCCCTTTAAAATTTAGTTTTCATTAAATTAGGGAAAGTACAACATTTTGAGTCTGTTTTGACTCAGCTGTGTCATTGCTGCCATGCTGGAGTTCCTTCTCCACCTCTAGCATGGGGCCATGCTACATGAAAATTTACAGAATTTAATGTATCACAGTTCACATTGTTTTTATGGATGGAAACCATACAGACTATGTCCCTGTCAAAAATCAGTATCTAGGTGTCAGCTTCCACACTACCTCTGATCTCTTTTTGTCAGACAGATGGAGACTGGGAGGTGTGTCTCCACTCTCTGCGTCTCCTGCAGTCGGTGTTGTTGGAGGAGGAGGTGCTGCTCCTGTTGGGCTCCTCTCTGCTGGATCCAGACCTCCAGGCTCGTGTCAGCCGGCTCACCTCCAGGGTGCAGCCCAGCCTGAGACTGGCTGCCCAGCAGACCCTGGAGGATCTGCAGGCCCTCCAAGAGGTACAACAGTCACAACATACAGTATGTTAAACTCTTGTAGCTCCTCCAAGCTATTATTTGCTCTGGCAGATGCGTCTGGTCCCCAGTCAGGCTACCTCCAAGCCATACATCAAAGCTAAGAAATGCTTTTTGAGATAAGTGTCTTAATACATGTGTTTAAATACATGAACATTTACATTAGTTACTATGCAACATTTTTCTTGTAGGACAGTAGGTGTTAAAATACCTTGATAGACAGTGGCCAGACTGTTTTTAAACATGTGTAACCATCTCTGAACAAGAAGTAGGGCTTAACTTTTCTTCACCTCTACATGTTGTATTTTGGTGCATTGCCAGTGCTTCTATTGGCATGATAGGCAATTGCCAGTAACCTGTGCAGCTGCTTGGGGGGCATCTCACATATATAACGTGTTTCTTGTAAATCATATACCTATACACCCAAATAATAAATACGGCTTCATAATTTGACAGTAGGTGGTTTACACTGCAGACACTTTAATGTCTCACAGTTGGAAAAGCACAGGTGTAAATAATAAAATGAATGGTGGCTGAATTCCATTTAGCTGCTTCCGTTTCAAGAACCTTGATCACACGTGAATAGAATGGAGCCATTGTTAAAGATCCCTTCCAGATATAAAATGTAAAAATTGTGGAGGTCTAATTAAAAATAATGAATCATTAAGTGTGCCCTAGACAGTAAAGCGTGAGAGCGATGAAATGATGAGTGTTTGTGTGTTTCCAGGGTCGGGGGTGTAAATAGAGCAGCCTCTGATGTGGATTCAGTATCTTCAGTCCAGTCCTCCTCCTGTGTTAACTTCCCTTCATGTCACATCTGTAGATCTGTCTGTGTTTGTGCTGTTACTGGCACTTCATGTGCAAAATGACTAGAAAATGTAGAGATGCAAGCTTTCATCCAAGTTAAGCCTATATATAAAAGTTAAAGGAACAGCCTTTTATATCTAAACGTTTATAACATTTTTTACTTGCACTGTTGAGCCTTCAGATTTGTTCACATGACTGTGTCTTAATTGGTTTGTTATTCATTTAATGTGAATAATACAGGTTTGGACAAGACACATTAAAGATGATGTTTGCACACTTTCAGAGCACTGTCTATTCTGTTTTCATAGAATATCCGCCCTGAGTCCTTTACATAGAAATCAGTCCACAGGCTGTTATAGGCAATCTCATTTTTATGTTCCGTTACAATCCGTTCACACATAGTCAATACAAATGTAATACAATACAAATGTAAAATGTTATATATAGTACCTTTTAACCAGATAACTGCAAATATTGTCAAATAATGAACTTCTTGTTTTGAGGTCCTCTTTGTGATCCTAATGGAGCCAAAAAAATGTGACGTCTCTGAAGTATAGCCTCCATGCACCTCTGGATGTGGAGGGCCCTCGCTTACAGGTTCGAGTTGGTCCATGCTTTCAATAGTTTAAGTGGTCCCCGATTGAATGTCCAGGAAAAACAAAGGAAAACATGCAGGTAATTTAACCTTATAACACATTGGTGTTAAAAATCGAATTGTCAAATGGGTGAAAATAGCTTGTCTCCATATTTGACAGCGCCCCCAGTTGGTGCCCAACGGTGACCATAGCCACATGACAGCTGAGATCAAGAGCTTTCTATAACACCTGGTCCTATGTCTGTAGCCCCTCCTGTTGCTGAATTACAAGCCTTCAAACATGCACTGGGTTCAAGGTTCAGAGGTCAATATTTCAAAGCAGGTGCCATGTATCATCTTCAGACTGACATGATGTTACTCTCAAGGTTGAGACCTTTTCAACGATGTATTTGGCTTTATCCTACGGCAAAGTTTTAATTTTCACATTTCACAGACATGCCATTGCCCAGGCATGGCTTCACAGAACCCTTTGACAGTTCAATATGCCATACACATTTTTTTTATTCATTTAATTAAAAAAAGATTAGACTATGCCTACTCTGTGGACTAAGACCTTCCCAACAATCCACTAGTTAAAGTAATTAAAAGTTGTCCTTTTAATTACTTTTAAAAAAAGCATCTTAAAATGACTCCCTTATTTATTAAAAAGATAAATGTTAAGCCTTCCCCAATGCCTCAATAAAGGCTACATAGTTTAGGATGGCTATAAGCTAGTAGCTATAACCACTGTGATCCAGATGAGGATCATCTTACATTACATTAAGTGCTACCCCAAATTGTTAAAATCTAAAATGATTTATTAAGCAAAACTAATAATGCAGTGAGATGTCAAATCAACCACAAATAAATATGCTCATTAATAGCTATCACCTTTTATCAACCATAAAACTATCACATTGTGTTTTTAAATAACATGATGTATGGAAAAGTGAAAACAAAAAACGCTCATCTTTGGAAATATTTTATTTGCGGTCTTCACAACAATACAAGTGTCACGGACGGCAGCAGGGAGAGGACCCAAACAGCAGACCACACACAGGAGACAGGTGATGAGTTCAATGATTTAATAGGAAGGTGAGGTACACCAGGAATGCTACAAGGTGATTCACAGGAGCAACTAAACAGGACACCGACAGGACAAGACAATACAAGGAAATTGTCACAATGATCCGACCGGGCACGAAGGGGAAAACACAGGCTTATAAAGGAGAGAGACTAACAAGGTAATCAAACACAGGTGGGTGACTGAACACAGGTGAAAACACTCAGGGCAGAGACGCGAGGCGGGAACACACTGAGAACATGAGACAAGACCAAAACTAGAAAACAACAAAGAGTCCACACCATGACAACAAGT
Organism: Maccullochella peelii; assembly: GCA_002120245.1. Taxonomy (NCBI): domain Eukaryota; kingdom Metazoa; phylum Chordata; class Actinopteri; order Centrarchiformes; family Percichthyidae; genus Maccullochella; species Maccullochella peelii. The sequence continues at coordinate 24,141 of LKNJ01005292.1, forward strand.
CAAAATATACCAAATGTACATTTGTCAAACAAGCCATAAGGCTGTATTTATTAACACTGGAATGTGAGGTTAGGCTAACTTGAAAAGCACCGACAACAGAACATGGAATCAAGTTATATGTCAACTGAATAACATACAGTATAAATATCAGAACATATAAAACAGTGTATTTTTCTGTTACATACTACGTATATAATGCATATTATAAAGTATGTTATGTGTGTAGTAAGTAAGTTAAATTCTCTATAACAATGTATAAGCATTGCAAAAATGCAAAAATGGCAGTGACATACATTTTCACAAATGTAACCATTTTTAAGAACTTATGTTGTTTATCTCAACATCCTAATACTTCTACATCCTGGAAAACTGTGTATCTTCAGCGGTGATGTAGTTCTGAACCAGTCAGCGTGAAGGCATACTATTCTTGAACAATCACGCCCTTCCTATCAATCAAAATGGTCTTTCTCCTCCCAACGTATTACGATTGGTTTACACTTTGCTAAGATGGCTCTCTGCGTTGAGCCTCACTGTAGCAACCTCATTCAACAGGAAATAAATAAAGGAATCAAGGGGTCTCAAAATGCCACTTCATTCTAAGTAATTCCTTCCACCTTCATAAATTCATGTAATATCTAAAATGTAATGTAACTGCACTGTCCATAACACTGCTCATTCTTTTATATATAGTGCGTATCTTCTAGAGTTATTGGCTTCACAGCTANTTCCAATCCAACTGAACCATTTTTAAGAACTTATGTTGTTTATCTCAAAATCCTAATATTCTACATCCTGGAAAACTGTATCTTCAGTGGTGATGTAGTTCTGAACCAGTAAGCGTGAAGACATACTATTCTTGAACAATCACGCCCTTCCTATCAATCAAAATGGTCTTTCTCCTCCCAACGTATTACGATTGATTTACACTTTGCTAAGACGGCTCTCTGCGTTGAGCCTCACTGTAGCAACCTCATTCAACAAGAAATAAAAAGAGGAATCAAGGGGTCTCAAAATGCCACTTCATTCTAAGTAATTCCTACCACCTACATAAATTCATGTAAGATCTAAAATGTAATGTAACTGCACTGTCCATAACACTACTCATTCTTTTATATATAGTGCGTATCTTCTAGAGTTATTGGCTTCACAGCTATTGTCATAACAATCTCAGTGTGACTGCAAATATGAAAAGGCAATTGTATCCAATCAACTAGGTTAACAGATGGGTGGAGATCCACAGACAGAGCAATTAAAGCAAAATAAACTTAATTCAAGTAAAGCAGTTACAGTCTTGACGTGCTAATAAGTGCAGTAATATAAAGTCACACAACAGTAACATTCCATAAAACACAGAATCAAGTAATGATACACAGGCAGCCCCCTCTGGGAAAAAAGTCACAGACCCCCATTTTGGCCTAAATGTGGTGCTAGAGGAAAGGTCATGAGGTCACTTTGGATGTGGGGAATCAATCTGCATATGAATAATACACAGATATAAGTCCATTTCCTTCACAACAATCCTTGGTGCAGCTTCAATCTGGGGAAATACAGAAAAACAAGTTAGCAAGAGGTAAGATCAGAAGCTGAAGNAGCGTGAAGACATACTATTCTTGAACAATCACGCCCTTCCTATCAATCAAAATGGTCTTTCTCCTCCCAACGTATTACGATTGGTTTACACTTTGCTAAGATGGCTCTCTGCGTTGAGCCTCACTGTAGCAACCTCATTCAACAGGAAATAAATAAAGGAATCAAGGGGTCTCAAAATGCCACTTCATTCTAAGTAATTCCTTCCACCTTCATAAATTCATGTAATATCTAAAATGTAATGTAACTGCACTGTCCATAACACTGCTCATTCTTTTATATATAGTGCGTATCTTCTAGAGTTATTGGCTTCACAGCTAATGTCATAACAATCTCAGTGTGACTGCAAATATGAAAAGGCAATTGTTTCCAATCAACTAGGTTAACAGATGGGTGGAGATCCACAGACAGAGACTGAACAATTCAAGTAAAGCAGATATCGTCTTGACGTGCTAATAAGTGCAGTAATATAAAGTTACACAACAGTAACATCCCGTAAAACACTTAATCAACTAATAGGCTACATAGGCAGCCCCCTCTGGGAAAAAAGTCACAGACCCTGGGGAAACACAGAAAAACAAGTTAGCAAGAGGTAAGATCAGAAGCTGAATCAATAATCAATAATCCTTCAAGAGTAACAGTAACAGGTCTAGGTTTTCAAATAAATAACCCAAACAAACATACATAAATAAATCACCTAAGTGTTTCCCTCTTCATCCTCACTGGTGTCTGGACTGCTGAGACCACTTTGATCTTCCTCCTCAATATGTAGAAGGACAGAGGCCTCAGGACCTAAAGCAGTCTTGTACTGTTGGAGGACCACTTCCAACCTCTCTGACACCTCTGAAAGTCGTCTTCTTAAGAGACAGCAAAGTCCTTCGTTTCCCTCGTCTACATCTCAAAATACACAAGAGATTACATTACAGACATACTACATAATAAGATTGCGTTATGAGGCTACAGAACTTCAATGGAGGAGAAAGGTCTCTCCCATTCAATTCTACATACCAGGGTGGTTGGCATTTTTATGTGTATCGTCGACTTAAGGTGCTGACTCACCGAGGTGAGAGGTGTTGCAGCGAGGACCAAAGCAGCAGAAAAGCATTTTGTGTTTCAGCTAATGTCTGTTAGCTGTTTCAAGTTAACAAACAGTTTGGTTCTCCACTAGAGTTGTGCTAAAGTCACAGATTTTGTAGCATTCAAGGAGTTACATCAAGTAAAAGGTCTGTCTGATGATGCTGACCGGCTAGGTTTTCTATGTTGACTGGAGGAGCTAATGGTAAGCACAATCTTGCTGTTATGCCAACACCATGTAACACATCAGGACACAGATTCCAATGTTCAAAATTCTTTTGTTAATTTCTGCTTTCAGGCTACAGCCACAGTACAACATATNAAAGTTTAAACATTTTGTAGAATTCAAGGAGTTGCATCAAGTAAAAGGTTTGTCTGATGATGCTGACCAGCTAGGTTTTCTATGTTGACTGGAGGAGCTAATAGTAAGCACAATCTACTGTTATGCTAACACCATATAATGTCAGCATCTGGAATCTTTAAGTTTCCTGTTTTACTTTGTAGTTTGGTCTGTCTTGTTTTCAGTGTGTTCCTGCCCTCGTGTCTCCCCTTGTCCTGATAGCCTCACCTGTTCCCCATCACACACCTGCCCCTGATTTCCCTCGTTAGTCTCGTCCTATTTATACTGGTGCTTTTCCTTTGTTCCCTGTTGGGTGATTACTCTAAGTCTCGTGTGCGCTGCATGTCTGTATTTCTGGTCAACTACCCCTGTGAGGTTAGAGTGTTCAGTTTTGTGGTTTTCTGTGTCGCTCTGTGGATTTTTGGATATCCTTTTCGTGAGTGCTGTTTCTGTGTGGATATTAGTTCCGGTGTATGGACCTTTTCCCTGAGCCTGTTNTTTTTATGTGTATCGTTGCCATAGTACCAGGCTAGCTTCTGTATAAACCGACTTAAGGCAAAGTGCTGACTCACTGAGGTGAGAGGTGTTGCAGAGAGGACCAAAGCAGCAGAAAAGCATTTTGTGTTTCAGCTAATGTCTGTTAGCCGTTTCCAGTTAACAAACAGTTTTCGTCTCCAATAGAGTTGGGCTAAAGTTTAAACATTTTGTAGCATTCAAGGAGTTACATCAAGTAAAAGGTTTGTCTGATGATGCTGACCAGCTAGGTTTTCTATGTTGACTGGAGGAGCTAATAGTAAGCACAATCTTACTGTTATGCTAACACCATATAATGTCAGCATCTGGAATCTTTGTTTAAGTTTCCTGTTTTACTTTGTAGTTTGGTCTGTCTTGTTTTCAGTGTGTTCCTGCCCTCATGTCTCCCCTTGTCCTGATAGCCTCACCTGTTCCCCATCACACACCTGCCCCTGATTTCCCTCGTTAGTCTCATCATATTTGTACTGGTGCTTTTCCTGTGTTCCCTGTCGGGTCATTACCCTAAGTCTCGTGTGCGCTGCATGTCTGTATTTCTGGTCAACTACCCCTGTGAGTTTAGAGTGTTCAGTTTTGTGGTTTTCTGTGTCGCTGTGGATTTTTGGATATCCTTTTCGTGAGTGCTGTTTCTGTGTGGATATTAGTTCTGGTGTATGGACCTTTTCCCTGAGCCTGTTGTTACCCGACCCGAACCCATCTATACGCTGTTCAAGTTACTTACCTGCCTATACCTGTACATATCTCAATAAATCTGTGTGAACCTGCTCCGGGCTTCCTCCTCTGTCTGCGATTGGGTCCTCTCCTAAAATGCTTCGTGACAATGTAACACCAANGTTCTCCACTAGAGTTGTGCTATAGTAACACATTTTGTAGCATTCAAGGAGTTACATCAAGTAAAAGGTCTGTCTGATGATGCTGACCGGCTAGGTTTTCTATGTTGACTGGAGGAGCTAATGGTAAGCACAATCTCGCTGTTATGCTAACACCATGTAACACATCAGGACACAGATTCCAATGTTCAAAATTCTTTTGTTAGTTTCTGCTTTCAGGCTACAGCCACAGTACAACATATCTGCACATCTCTCAGGCAAGTGTGACACACTTTACAGCCCTACTGACTTGTTAACATAGCAAACTATAATCACCATTTTATTATGTACAAGCCAAATGACCACAGCAAACAGAGCAATGACCATTCTACTCCATCCAAGTTCTGTGACTGACACTGATTTGGTCTTTTTTGTCATTTAAAACATACTTTAAATGGAAACGTTTTTGCTTAAACTTACCCTCCTCAGCCACCTTGTTCTTGAGAACCACTGCGAGGT
>LKNJ01005293.1:0-24331 GCA_002120245.1 Maccullochella peelii
ATATTTAGCTCAAACTTGGAGTACACCTGGTAGTTGGGTCTAATCAAGGTCGCACAACAAGCAAACTGCTCCAGAATTTGCTTGGAACCGGACCGAGATCACCTCCTCTCAAGGGTCTCTGTGTCGTTGTTTTGGTCCACACCAGAGTGCAATTACTGTGTTCACAACTGCCCAAACGAACCGCACCAAGGGGGAAAACAAGCCAGAGTCCGATAAAACTGGAGGTGTGAAAGCACCCTAAGACTAGTTGTAAATGGTTTCGTTGAGGCCAGAGTTAATGTGTATACAACTTATTTACTGTGACACATATTTTGCCAACATAGCAGCCAAAGGATTACTACATAAATGACTATCATGAGCAATTATAGACAAATTACATGTTTGATATGCAAGCAATGACAAACTTCAGCCATCAAGACCTCATCATTGACACTGCCATGCAAAACAAACATAAATTAATGCAACAATCTGTACCCACATTTTCAACAATAACTTCCACATTTTCAAAGTGCCGAAACAAAAAAAGAGAAAATAAAATGCACATACAAACATAAGGAGGACTAAAATAGTGAGGACAGAGTAAGAAAGTAAACAAGATAGTTACTACTACTGCGCTCTTTGCCTAGACATAGTCGTTTCAGAGTGGACCCTATAAAAAAGTAAACAGCACAAGACAGAAACAGTTAGGCCAGGACACACTGCACACCACAAGTATGTGGACAAGCTGCTTCAAAAGCACATTCAGCTATCAAAACAATTGGGGAGAGAGAAGGAGGAAAAGGAGGACAAGGGGTTTAAAAATCAGTGAGGAGGATTGGAAGAAAGAGCCTAGGTGTTCTCTTTAAAATGGGCAACCATAAGAAAGGTTGACTCTTACTGTAGGAAGTGTACCTGACAAGTTTAAGAAACAGAGAGCACACCTAGTCTTGGCTTGTGAGGTTGCATCTTAATTAGATCCTGCATTTCTAGCAACCTTGTCAGGATGAAGAGCATCATATTTTATGCTGCCTTGTAAATTAATTTTCTGAAATCAAATGGGTTTTTTTTCTTAATGTTGTGTATGAAATCTGGTAAAATTCAGTCACTGTCATCTTAATTGCATTTACTAATAAAGAGTCAAATAATCCTGATTTATTTGTTTGCAATATTTAGTATGAATTATTGGTCCATTAGTTAGGAAAGGAGAGACCATAACATAACCAAGATAATAGTGTTTTCTAAAAAAGGAAGACTGGAGCCTGGATTAAAAAGAGATCCCTTTGTCGATGTGAGAATGCCTGTGAAACAAAACGTGAAACCAAAATAACTAAAGCTTAAAAGAGCACAAAGATACTAGCTGGAACTCAGAGTCCGCACTTGTCAGAAACATGCAGGTAAATTCAGGAGAGGTGGAAGGAGGGGGGAAAAAAAGTAGTAATATTGATGATACAGCCCTTCATATGGCGGCGCAAGCCTCCATCAGTGCCCTGCCTGGCGCCTGCACCATGCACGTCTTCTACGTCCAAACATGAGGGAAAGAGAGAGCTCTCCTCTACCACAGCAAAGGGCCCTGCCTATCAGGGAAGGGCTGGCTGGGGGGTTAGCATACGGAGGATTGCTGACTTGGGCAAAGTGCCTTGACTTGGGAGATGTTCTACAATCAAAATTAACAGTGGATGGAAACACACAACAAATAAATAGGGTGTAAAGGCTTTGGTATTCTCTCACACAAGTACATACACACTTGTACAAACAGGCACATTTTCTTGTTTTAGATCTGACCTCAGGCCCATGTTTGGAGAGAACTAGCCCCAGTGTGCTTGTGGGGGCTGTTTTTTTAAAAGCTAGAAGCACAGCACAAAGCATTTGTATGATGCGGAGGGGGCATTATACCCACAAATGAATGGTTATGAATGTAAGTGTGGTTCTGTGGATTGTGGATGATTGCCAGAGGAAAGACTGTGTACAGATAAATACCTATGACATCAAAGTTACTTGCAGCCTGGGTATTTGAGGCCACACACACCAGATTTATAAAAAGGCATGCACACCCTGGAAATGTTTCCTTTCCAAATCTTCATGCCAAGAAACTGAATGGTGGCCAGACTCTTGGAGGTCAGTCTGAATTCACAGAACCATAGTTATTCTTTTTGTTTTCAACTCTGTTAAACATGTATAGATTGCTGTCTGCCAGTGTCTTTCGTAATACTACCACTGGGGGCACCAAAGTCAGAACGGAGTGGCTTTAATCAAAGTCACATAATGACGATAACTGTCTACAGATTAATTATGAATTTGTCATGCTGTTAGTATATTCTTACTGCTGAAACTCTGAAAAAATGCTGTAAAACTAAAAGCCTGATTTATATGAGGAGGGTCTTTGGACTTCTGACGGGACAGGAGTAAATCTGTGACTCTTTCCAGTGTAAATATTCATTATTCTTGGACAACATATGCTTAGCAAAGGCACCAACCCAAAGTTCTAACTGTTTTAAATTCAGTGGTCCCAGGGTTTTAAATAAAAGCAGATACAGAACTTAAAGCACCAAAATGGCACATATTTTACTAACAGAGGTCATGAGCTCTTTGCAGGAAGTGACACACAAGACTGGGAACCAACAGTGCCATTATCTACCTTGAAGTGGCACAAACAAGTGTCCACAAACACTTCTGCACCAATTACAATGTCTAATAGGTGACAGGTGAAGGGACCCTCCAGCAAAGTCATAAGCTAAAACACAAGCAACACAGAAATATGTTTCATTGATTGCTTGAAGATAAAAGGAAACACATCCTGGCTGCACAAGCCTTTGATTCTGGTGGTGTGTGACTATGTTAGCTAGCTTTAGTTGACTTTGTAGATATGAGTTTTGAATACCAACATCGCGTGTGTACGTGTAGGATATCCTCTGGGGGGTAGGAACAGAAAATGGGTGATGTATGTCAGGTGAGGAGGCCTGTGAGGAGGGTGAAATAGAAGAGCCACTATATTACATATAAATAAATAAAAAAATTGATTGATAGAAGAGAGAGGCAGGTTAAATAAAGAGAAGATGGAAATGAGTGAGGGGAAATAGAAAAGAACAAATACAAACAGATGGACAGAGACACAGGTCCACTGAGGAATCTAGTGCGTGGTTTGCCACTAGATTTATAGGTGACTCTCTCTGACGTTTGGTGGTAAACCGTCCAGCCTGTAAAAATGAATATAAGAGGGAAGAAGAGAAGAAACAAGAGAAACACTTTGAAAAAGTGCACAGAGACTGGGATGAGAAACCCCCACCATCAAAAGCACCAGCAAAGGAAAGTAAGGAGTGCATGGTATGCAGGATCCCACTATATTATCTGGTAATTTCAGCCAATAATTACAACTGATAATAGAGAGTCTTATTAGGGGAGCTGGGGGGAAAAAAAACAATCAAGTAAGGGTATTGTGGTTGTGTGCTTTGGTTTTGACCCTGATATTATTAGTTTTTTATTAATTTATTTATTATTGTTTATTTGGGTCAGATAAAAGTGTTAATATCTTGGCGTAATTTGCAACAGCTATAAGAAGTTTTATGTCATGGCATAAAACCAGAAAATACACATAAGAATGTATTAAAAAAATCTGAGTACAAAAGTAAAATTAAGCAGTGCATCAAAATGATCAAATAATAATGAGTAAATAAATTACTTGAGTAAATTTAAACCACAACATTTAAAAGCAAGAAATCAGCCAGTTACACAAAAAACAAAAAGGTTTCACAAAGATAGACTTTGACTGAATCTTACATGCAACAAAAAAGATTTTAGATAGAAATTTACAATCATCAGCTTCACAAATCTGTTCTGTTCTTGACTATTTAAATGTAAGTTGAACTATATTAAAACATTTCAAATTAAAAAAACATGGCAAGAACAAAACTTGTGCCTTGCAGAAGAATTTACAAGGAGGGATACTGTGGTCACTTTCTCATTGCAACTCCAAAATACTGTTAGCAAACTACAAAAAGGACCATGTTTTATTATCTGTCAGTTGTCAGCTGGTGTTTTTGACTGTTAGAATGGAGACGCAGCTCTTGGTTTTATAATAGCCAAGAGTACAGTGACCAACCTTTTAGCATTAAATGTATCTGTCTCTATTTTTGTGCAATTGTCTAACTTACAGTAGACTAAATACATGGCTTGGTTAATAATTTGGTTGTATAATGGCTGCTGAAAAACATAGCCATATTTATTATATTCATTTATTTATTTATTTATTATTATCAAATCATTATCCTGTATACTGTGGATTACAGTAGCTTAAATGTGAAAAATTTCCGATGTTTTCCTTTATTTTATGTTTTATTTTTACTACCTGTGTACGTGTCAAGTTCTTGGCTGTTTTATTTTCTCCCAATGTTACAAAGTATGACTTAAATTTAATGTGATCTTGTATTAAAAACACAAATTATTGGAAAGTGTGCCAACCTCAGCTTTCAGACAATTATATGTTATCGGCTCAGAAATTCAGTGCAGCCGCATTACTTGCAAAGCAGATGGTACATACCAAGACCCAATGCACATATTGATGTGTGACAGATGCTAGCCATCTGACAACTAAATTTACAAATGTGTATGTTTAACATATGGCTTTAATGTTATACATGTAGCTTTTAAGTGGCCTTACATACAGTATGAAGTGAACAGTTGCTCAGTTAAAATGAGGTGGTCGTGTGTGTCTGTAACTCTTCAGGGTGAGACTCTTGATCCTTCTACTTGCAAAATGTTGTCCATGGTCAGTATGGACAACATTAACACTGTTAAGCATTTACCTTAGCCCTAGTGGCAGGTTTTGTAGATAGCATGTCCCATTCACACACACACACACACCATCAGTATGCACATGAACCTGTAATGTGTACCTTGGCCAGGGCCAGCTTGGTTGGCCATTCCATCACCGTGTAGCCCAGCGTAGATGTTGTCTGAGGAGAAAGAGCCCTTCAAGGAACAGGGTTGCTGGGTGTGGACCTTCTCTTGGGTGGTGCTGGGCTGATTGCTGGAGCTGGAGCTGCCACTGGAGTGGGCAGAGCCATCTGACAGAACTGAACTTTTAGCCGGGGAGCCAGATGAACTGGCAGCATTTTCACCTTGGTGCCAAGAAAAAAAGTGAAAAGAAAGAAAAAAGTGTGAGTCAGAGTGAATCATTTTGTAAATCACACACTCCTACTGTTTTCTGTGCCTGATGCCATTCCTGTGTTTTCCACTTGTGTGCTTCAGACTGAAAATGCTCTCCCATACACACAAATCATCACATAAACCACTTATCACCCCACCATCCCTACACACACACCTTTCCTCTCTGCGGAGGTGTTAAGATTGTTTTTGAGCTGCTGCACCATTGGATTGAGCAGTTTTCCAGCCTTCAGCTTGTGTTTGCTGGCCCTGCGCCTGCGGCCACTTGGGGGTGCAGCATGAAGGAGGCCGACATTGGGGGGCAGTGTTTTGCCAAGCTCCTTGTACAGATGCTCAATCTCACTCCTCTGGAACGCCTGCAGCTCAGAGATCTCTTTCATGTGTCTAGTGAGAAGGTACAGAGATGACAGCTTGTCAGAAGTATTTGAAGTTCATTTCTGCTAGTCATTTTCATTGTTTTTTTTCCCCAAGCATTTTCCCCAGAGGCTTTATTGGACTACATGGGGAGTAAATTCCTGTCATTAAGTCATGATACCTGCATCAAGGGACATCCTCTTCTAATGCATTTATTTATTTTATTGACTGAGTTACTGAGTTCTCACCAGATCAGTGTTTTTCAGTGATATGATAATGCACACTTATCTTCAATAACCTGGTAATGTGATATCTACTTAATAATCAATAACACTGGGAGAGGATGAGCAGAACATTCATTGTTAAATTTAAGATATATTCACCACAGGACTTTTTTTAAACCTAATAGTGCTAAACTATATGCTTGGTTGCAGCTATAGTTCTGGCTACTACTGTTGCTGAATGTGTGGCATCTTCTATAAATTAAAACAATTTTGCAGTCAGACCCAGCGAACTGAAAAGTAATGTAAAGTATGTGCACAGTTTAAATTCAAAGGTGAATCATATTTCAGACTATGCAACACATTTGTGCAGCTGTAGGTGGGTGAGTGTGTGTGTGTGTGTGTGTGTGTGTGTGTGACTTTACTTTTCTCTCAGTTTCTGTAGTTCTTTCCTCATATCTGCATCCTCAAACTCGGAGTCATTGTCACTGCTGATGTAGGATGAGTGGGCATGTCCTGCAGAAGGCGAGGGAGCGTGACCATTCATTGCCACAGGCTGTCGGCTCGGTGAATCAGAGCTCTGCTCACTTTTGCTCCGACCAGAGCGCCGCAGGAAGGCTACTGCCCTCTTCATGAGGTCGCTTCCACTGTGCTCAGACAGGGCATGTGCTGGGGGAGCGGGGTGGGCTGGAGGAAGGGCTACGCTGCTGCTGTCCTCATCTGCTGAGTCAGAGTAGAGGTGAGAGGAGTGGTGGTAGTGGTGATGAGTCGGAGTGTCGATGGTCTGGGCCCGGGGGATGTGGCATGGGGTGACATCAGGGCTGGAAGTGGAGGTGGCCTGGTAGAAGTTTGGTGGGGCAGAGTACCGGTTACTACTGTGGGGTCTGGATGTTCCTGCATTCTCATCATCAGCTGCAGCTGCCCCAGAGGACCTGCCCACAGACACACTGCCCTTCTCTTTCCTGCCTGGGCCCTGGGTCTGGCTGTGAGACCCTCCAGAGCCACTAGAGGGAGCTGGGGAACTGCAGGTACTGCAGCTCCTCTTGATTTTCTCTAAACTAAAAATGACATCTGGTGGAGTGGGAATGATCTGGAAGGAAAAGAAGCCCATGTTCATAACAAAATTAGGGTCCATAAACATCATCACCCCAGGATAAACAATGGCATAAGTCATGGCCTGTAATATAATTCAATTTGGTCCAATTACATTTAAATAGTTTAGTTTTGAAAGTGGGTTCTTACTTGAAAACGGCTTTTGGAGCTATATGAACTGGAGCTGGTGGTCACATCTCTTCCGTTCAAAACCCTGTTAGTGGCTAAAGGACCAGGAAGAAGAAAACCAATGATTCTCAAACTATCATGCAGTAATAATGTGATATGGACATTACATAACATAAGTAGGTAACATAAATAATGTTACCTACCTGCCACTGCAGAGTCACTTAGTGCACCCACACTATCCATGCGCTCTGGAATCTGAGGCTGACAGAGAAAAAGGGTGTGAGTGGGAAGTTGCAATAATTTGAATATTGGCAAGTGATAAAACGCAAGATATGTTAAATCAGTGTGGTAAGGCTAGCCATTATCCTTTCCTGACCTCCGTTTTGTCTGTATGAGTCAGACCCTGCTTTGCTTTTGGTAGCATGCATGCACACAAAGAAACACACACACACACACACACACACACACACACACACACACACACAAACTGAAGCTGCCACAGGAAGAGATCACAATGAATTATCGTGCTGTCAGCAGTAATTTTGTTACCCTCTCCTCTTTCTAATCACATTATTAGTCTTCCTCTTTACAGCCAATAGTCAAATCAATAACACAGTGCAGGGAAACGATTAAATGATGCTGCCAATAACTTGGCTCCTAACCAATGTCTGAAAGCTCAGATCTCTCTCACACACACACACACACTGCGTATTTTACCAGTGGCTCCCCTTTCTTCTTTGTAAGTGCTCCCTCAGTGCTCTGGCCATCTGAGACTGGAGGAGAGCTGACTCCCTCTGCACTAGAGGCCTGGGGGTCAGACGCAGCGCTGGCGGGCTGGGAGGGAGCATGTTCCTGGTACAACAGGTTTCTGAGCTTCTCATCCAAAGTCTTGATGGTGCGGTCAATAAACTCCACCCTGCGTGGTCCCTCACCGTCCGACTCTCCTGGCCCCCCACTCAATGGCTGCTGGTGGCTTGAAGACTGGGAGTTCGCGGGGGTCTGATGTGCTGGACTCTGGGGCTGGGAGGTGACTGTCCCGGGCTGCATGGGCGTGGCATAGGGTTGCTGCAGTACCACAGTTTGATGGGAGGCCAGCTGAGGGGGTTCTCCAGTTGGACTGAGGTTCTGATTAGGCTGATTAGTTTGAGAGGAGGCCAAACCATCAGCTGCTCCTTTATCAATAGCATTCACATCCAGAGAGACAGGTGGCACAATAGTGCAGCATGGCATGTCCGTTACCATAGAGACAGCAGAGATGCAAGGCTCTTCCACTGGAAGACAGTTGTGATGGCCGACACCAGCAGCAGCAAGGGCATGTTTAGTTACACAGGGCTGAGGCTGCTGGATCTGGGCTTTGTCAGTATTTTGGTCTTGTGGTTGCACTGAGGTCTGAGCTGCAGGGGGCAGAGAGGAAGAGGAGGATGGACTGTGGGAGGTTAAAGATGCGACTGGGGTAGTCACTGCAGTTGTTTTGCTGTTGGGCCTGACTGATGATGAGGCAGACTTTTCAGATTCTGGGGAAATAAAAAGGTTAATTAGGCAGGAGACAGATTTGGAGTTAAACAGCCAAGACTATGAAGAAGAGGAGCTGGGTCCTGTGGGTCCCAGGGTGTTTCATCACTGCTCGTCTTCCCCCATCAGGCTCTGTCAGCTAGAGTATAAATCCTGCCCTTCATTTCTGCCTAGAACCACTGCAGAAGCACTCTTATATAACTGACCCCAACAGATGAACCACACAGACGCACACTCTAAAGCATGCGCAGAGTCTTCCCTATCAACAGCAGCAAGTAAGACACAAACTATTCTGTTTAATAGTAACCAGAAGACATGAAGAAAGCATGAATGATACTCTGAGTGTATTTCCGAGTGTGCAGCATACCCTGGGCTGTAGAGGTGTGAGATGTAGTCTTCTCTTTGTCTAACATGGGCGTCTCAGCCACAGGGCAGATGATAAACCAACGCTTGCCAGTATGGAGGACTGTCAAGGACAGAGAGAGAGAAAAACTCATAAATCCAAGTCTACTATAAAAATCAATTCAGTGGCAGAGCTAAAAGGTACGTACTGACCACTTTAAAAGCAACATAACACAGAATGGGAAAATACAAACAGATTCTAAAGTAATTCATTAAATCATCCTCATTCCAATGTCACACCATAACAGGCCTCTTAAGAATGCAAATGTGCAAGGAAGCAGCTGAGTTTAACTAGAACGGAAAAGAGTGACTGGATTTTGTTTGAGTGAATATATAAGTTCCAGGTGGCGTAAAGTCCTACCATTTTGCTGGTACACCAGCTGTGGGGTGCTGGGTGCGGAAGCCTTCAACCCCTAAAGAAAAGGAAGAATTACTACACAGATTTGATCCATCAATTTAATAGACATTTAAAAAGGCTTCCCCAACCTCCCAAAGAGCAGAACCTCAGAAATTCAGTTATAGCAAAATGTCACATCAGCAGGAATGGTATTTTTGGCAGTTCTTGTTGGCAGCGTTGCATGCAAAGTCATCTTGAGAGTGCTGTCAGGATGATGTATCCAAGGCAGAGGCACTCACAGACAGATTGCCCCCTCTCATCTACTAACTATCAACAGTTCTTTTCTCACCTCTGTTCCCAGTGTGCCAGCTCCTTCACTCTGTTTGGGACTGCCTCCCTGGTCAGAGTTCCTCTCACCCTCAGTGTCCTCACTCAGCATGTCCTCTGCCTTGTCCACAATGTCCTTCAGCTGCTCAATGAACACTTCTTTTTCTATAGGCAGTATGAAATCATTCTCCACCTGAGGGGCACAATTGAGAAAAAGGTAACAAAACATTAAAAGGGTTTAGCTTAACAAGCAATGCCTAAAATAAATGAATGCAAATGTCTATTCAATTTAAGGTGTAAGAAAATCCAATGACTGCCTTTGCATCATTTGTTAAGTTTATTACATCTTTATATTGCATTTCACATCATAAAAGGTTTTTATTTTATACACAATAAGTTGGTGGGGAAGTTATGCCATAAATATTAATATGTCTATCAAAATATAATATTTATGGGGATTGGAAGAGAGAGAAGGAGCAAGAGAGAGACAGACAAAGATTTTTTGCTGCATTGCAGCTGAGAACCGCAACACAGGGAGTTTCAGAGTTCTGAGCCATAAGAAAGTCTCTCAGGCCAAGCACAGCTTACAGCACGCTACAAAAACCTTTGCATCAATTGAAATAGCAGTGACTTTATTGCCGACATACCATGTATGTAGCAATCTCTTCCGGTGCATCACCATCCAGGTCAAACTTGAAAGTGACCATTTTATGGTTATGAGTTTCCAACTGACACTCTACCATCTTATCACCAGTGTTACACACCTGCAACAAGAGCAGACAATGAATACATTGGTCTCCTTTTACATTATTTTGGGGGCATGGCCTTAAAGAAACATGTTCCTTATTAGAAAATATATTTTGGGTACCCACATTGAGCATATTGAGCTTTGGCCTGTTAATCTTCTCTTGCCGAGATCGAGTGCGTGTGGACCTGCGGTGGTGTTTGCGGACTTTTCCTTCGCCTTTACCTCCATACGTCCCCTCATAACCATCACTCATCTCCTTCCCTGACGTGGCATCAGAGTTGACACTGGTTTTGGTGAGGAAAAGCAAGTACATCAGTGTAGGCTTTATTCATGAATACATTTAGGTAGGCTATTATGGTTTCAAGATCAAAATGTGCCTGCAGTTGTACTCAGTGCCTAACAGAAACTAAACAGCAACAAATATGCACAAACATGTTCAAAACTGTTAAGCCCAAATAAAGATGGTGGATTGACAAAGGGAGAAAAAGTAAACAAGGCATGTGATAAATAAAAAGAATTATCCAAGTGAAATTTGAGACAACAGTCTCTAGCATGACACAATCTTCTGGGTGCAATACAAAGCTAATGGTCTTTACTTCCCCTCCTCAATACGGAGCTTAGTGAAAAGGTTAGGGAAAAGTTTATTGCTGCTCTGGAATGCCTGCAGGATTTGGCAAAACTCTGATATATCAGCCATGGGTGACGCTAAACTCCACATGACCTTAAAGGGGATATAGATTTGTGGGGGATTAGCTATCTGCTATCTATTATGAAGAACCAACTGAACTTTCTGAAATTAAAAAGAATTTTAGCTGCTGCTGGTCACAATGATACGAAAGATCAACAGATGGCATCAGAGTGTTCATCTTGTGCACTCTGGTTTTACAGACATGTTTGCGTCTAGCTGGAGAGCTGTGCTTTGGTCAACACACTGCCAGAGAAAGTTAGCTTAGACAGCTGTCAACTAGGTTTTAAAATTGAGCAATGTAGCTCACCAATGCAAGGTTCTGCTAGGCATCTTTCAACGGCAATGGCACTTTTCAGAGTATTGGTGTGGCTACTGTAAAAGTGTAAACAATAGCACTTCTAATTCTCTGAGTCTGAAGTAAGAGAAGACGGAAAACTGTTTGACACCAAATGCATTATGTCAATAATCATGTCACTGCTCATCAGGCTGAATGTTGCTCTAGGGATTAATGTCCATTTGACGGCACCTGAGAGTTGGCTGAAGTGACTCATCCTATATGTATTTCTTAGAATTACAATCACTGACTTGTCACCTGCAAAGATGGCTGAGGGGAAATAAGCTAGTACCTGTCATAGCTCTGTCCTCCAGTGTGTTTCTCTGCAGCTTGATCCTACAGACAAAAACAATACAGAAACAAACAACCAGAGAGACTGAATAAAGAGCAGATTGTGTCAGACAGTGACTTCATGTGAGTGCACCGGTATCTTTGCAAATCAAGGTGGGCAGAGGAAGAAATAAGCAGTGAGAACTAAAATGTGTGGGAGTGAGTCATGCGTGCATACCTCCGTGTTGGTCTCTGTTGGACCCTGCCCTGCAGCTCCTGTGAGAGTACTGAGCTGGTTCTGCTGAGTCAGACTGGAACTGGCAGACCCAGGTGATGCTCTTTGAGAGTCAGAGGGCTGCAGCACATGAATCTGGCTCTGGGACTGGGACTGCGGGGGCAGCTGGCATGAGTTCCTGTTGTCCAGCTGGGCTGCAGTGGTGGCTGTGCCCGGGTCTGACCCGTTCTGCACAGGTGAGGTGAAGGCTGCAGGTTGGGTGAGCTGAGCAGAGGGGACAAGCTCAGGATGGTTGACCTGGGCCTGCTGAGGAACCTGCTATAAAAAAGACAAACAAAATAACACATTATTATTAGTACATATAATGTTATCGTGGAAGACTCTGAATCCTTTGTAGACATTTTGAGATATTAAAACATTTTGCCGTTATGTCGTTTTGTTTCAACTCTTTTGTTATGCAAACAAAATATGTCAAAACAATCCGACAGATTATCATAATCATTTCCAGTTCACACCTTCTTGGTAAACATCTGCACTCCATTGCAGCCATCATAATTACCTGTATCAGAGGCTGAGTGCTGCCATTGGTGGGAGGGTGTGTGTTCTGGGACGGTGCAGTGTGTGCGTGTATGGGGTGGGTGGTGGTTAGTGCCGATATAAACACAGGTTGTGAACGAGAAGCTTCAGATCTAACACTCGGCTGGTGCTGTGGGGATGTTGGTCCCACCTTACCCAGCACGGGTGAGGGGGAAGGTAGGAGGGAGACTGGGATGGGTGAAACTAACACGTTTTCAACGTGCAGAGGAGAAATGGGGGAGAGAGAGGGGGTCACAGAGAGTGTGTGTCCAGGTGAAAGGAAGATGGAATTAAGAGAAGAGGAGGTTGAAGGGTGCGGGGCAGTGCAGGAGTGAGGACAGGAGGGTTCACAGTCAGTCACAGCTGTCATCACCTGGACTGTGGGATACTGTGAAGGAAACGGAAGAGAAAGGGGGGGAAAAAAAAAAAAAAAAAAAAAAAAGGAAGAAACCGAGGAAAATCAAATAATCTAGAGAATAAAGTTCAAACATATGAGCATTATGCATCAAGATAATTTGCTTCAAGTCTATATTGTTATTGATCTGCATAATCCAAGCTAGAAGAACTGCTGAGACATCTGATAACTCAAACATAAGAAAAATGAACCGATATCATCCGGGTAAATATTTGCCAAAGAATGGGGAGAACAGACTGACAATACCTGGGATGGATGTGTTGGTGGTGGTAGAGAGTTTGACATCTGCAGAGGTTGGAGTTGTTGGTGGACAGCAGCCTGAGCCATTGACTGTGCCTGGACTGGCACACCAGAAGTTGTTTGGCTGAGATTCTGCCCAAGGCCCGGTCCATCTTGTCCAAGTTGTGAAATGCTCTGACCAGCAGGAATATTCTACAGGAGAACAAGAAGAGGAGGGAGAAAAGGAAGGAGGAAGTTCAATAATGGCAGGGATTCCAGTTTCATCTCTCAGTTTGGAAATCTGCATTTCCTGCTATTGACCCAGATGAGAATAGCTCACATATTCCATCCTGTCCCTAAGCCTGGAATCAGTCTGAATCTGCTGCACATACTGGAGCACTGTGTACCACAGACACAGAGCGAGCCTGGGAGGACTGGCGGATGCAGTGGCTAAAACCACTGTTATTGTTTTCATTACTGTTTCCATTATCTCTCTGTTGGCTGTTGTCCGAGGAAACTCCTGTTTATTGGGCTGTTCATTTTTTCATTCACCTACTGTCCACCACCAACACAGCTGCTTCCAATTCAGCTGCACCAAATCAAAACCAGGCACAATAATATGAGTAGCTCCTAAACTAATAACAGCATTGCCATAAATAACATGTTTAAGTGCATTATTTTCTGTCCCTCCCACATTTGAGTTACACAGTGACAAAGTGTGTTGAGACAAAGGCGTTCTACCTGAGGCAGGAAAGCAGCGATGCAAAGATAGGGTTGAAACTGATGAAAAATGAAAATAGGGCGAGGTCAGAGGAGTGAAAACAAACATAATTCCAAACTGGGGCACTATGTATGCCATCTAGCTACAATGTACTGTATAGTGATCCTCAACACTGTACACTCACCTGTTGGGTGATATGTGCAGCCTGGCTATGCTGGGAAGAGGCTGGAAGGCTCTCAGGAGTTACTACCAGGTTTACTCCTCCATAGGTCTGTGGAGCAGACTGTGCAGACAGGTACTGGCTCTGAGCTGGAGCAGTCTGTTGCTGCAGCGCATTGAGGCCAGAATGTGCATGGCTCTGAGAGGCAGCATCAGGTATACCTGCAGCAGGGTAACTCTGGTGTGTGGCTGCAACTTGCACAACTGGGGCTGCTGTAGGATGAGGTTGAGAAGCTGGGGTCTGAACCTGTTGGACTGTAGACTGGGATACATCCTGGCTCTGTTGTGGAACTGCTGTCTGCATGGTTTTCTGACTGTGCTTCTGTAGAGTTGGGGTGTGTACTTGTTGCTGACCAGAAGACTGAAGACTTTGAGAATGGTGGGTAGGCTGTTGTGCCATTTGTTGATGTATTGTATGATGAGTTTCTTGGCTATGCTGGAGTTGAGGCTGAATATAAGCCTGCCCAGCATGTTGTATTAGTTGTATATTGGACTGAGTGTTTTGCAATAAGGGCTGTTGGTGCTCTTGCTGAACAGGTATCTGTTGGCTGGAAAGTGCTGGTGTGGAGGAGTTCTGACCAGGCTGCTGACTTGCCAGTTTGACTGCACTTTGGACCTGTTGCAGTGCACCGGCAGCTTGTGCAGGATGACACTGTGCCGTGGCTGCCATAATTGGGGCTACAGATGCAAGAGGGTAGTTTTGTGCTGACTGCTGTGCTGGCAGGGTGGTTGCTGTTGCTGCAGCTGCAATCTGTTGGTGAACTTGAGTAGGATATCCTGATGCAGAGTGAGTCTGTTGTTGAGTTGGGACCGCACAGTTCTGACATGTTTGTTGGACTTTCAAAGGAAAAGCCAGAGAACTTGCTGCTGTTGTCTGCTGCTGTTGGTGGCATGGGGCTTGGTAGCTCTGTGCAAGATGTTGTGGCACAGCTGATGCCGAAATACTTGCTGCAGCTTGGGTTTGTTGCACACTTGGAGGTGTGTAGCTAGTAGCACTGACTGAATGCTGGATGTTGACTGAACATGGACTGGCTGGAGCTGGTGTTGCAGCACTTTGTTGGCCAGCATATGGAGCAGCAGTGTAGCTGTGTCCAGGCTGGAGGTACTGCAGTGGTGTGTTGACTGCTGTGCTGGAAGACGGCAGGCCCTGGACAGATGGTTGATTCTGTTGACCTGCTAAACTGGCCTAAGGACACAAAGGAGAGAAATTCAAATTACACCCCCTTGGGAGTGAATTTTACTGGTCAAGGATAAAATTCCATAAAAGCTAATAAGTGTGCCAATTACATGAAGTCATACCAGATGCAAGCATAATGAGAGGATGAGGGATAAAAATATGTTAATGAAACATCTGTTTCAACAATGAGCAAGTGGTGATAGGTGTGTGCTAAAACAAGGACACAAGGGAGAAATGGTAGGAGAGACCAAGAAGAGGGAGATCAGACAGCCACCCCTTCTCCTTCAATCAGAGGCCATCAATCCAAGGCAAGCTAAGGAGCAGGGCAGCTGTAGCATTGGGCCAGTAAGCAGGGAAATGTTAAAATCTAGGTCAGTTCTACAAGGAATTGATTAAGGTTAATCAGCAGAGAAACCTGGTCAGTTAAAGATTGCGGCATTGTCCTCCGACAGGAGCAAGCTTATGATTTTTAAGAGGATGGTCAGCTCTGTAGGCCTATGCAGGTACCAAGACTCAGACAGTAGACAGGAGATCAGACCAGCTCCATGCAGAATAATGTTGTACCTCCTACAGGCTGGAAAAAATCAGTTAAGCAGGTGTTGGCCCCACACGGGAAACTAAAGCAACTTGTCTCTTATTATGACCTACCACTGCCACAGCCCTGGTAACTTGCTGCTCTCCAGCACAGAATCTATCCTTGCAGTCCTGGAGGGGTTCTTTGTCCAGAACCAAACTACCACCCGGAAGATGACTCTTCAGGCTGCCGTCTCCATCACTGCAGGCAGGCCTGCAGGCAGCTGAGGAGTGCAGCAGTGAGGCCTGGGTGGGTGTGGTGTGACAAGGAGCTGCTTTGCGGCTGATTATATTGAACAGAGACTGCTGAAGCAGTGAGAAATCTGAACAATCACTGGAACCTTTCAGCCGTCCATAACCAGGGGTGGTCATTGTTCCACCAGAGGACGGGTGGTGTCCAAAGTCACATGGACAGTGGTGTGTTGGCATGACAACAGAAGGACGGTGGAGGCTCCCTTCTCGTGATCTTAGAAGAAGCAAAGAGAGGCAGGCCTGGCACACGTTGCTTCTATGCATAGAGAAATGGTGGTTATGATGAGAGGTTAGACTCAGAAGACTACTAAGGTCAGAGTGTCTGCGTCCACTCGTCACAGGCAGTGTTAAGTTCTCACTGGTGGCCTCTGATGACGGTCTGATGCTGGTGTCACTAAAGCGGCGATAGTCAGAAGATGAAGAGACAGGGGAGACCTGCAGCACTGGCAGAGTACTCTGGGAGGGGAACCCATCCTTATCCCCTGAGTAAATCTCAGAGGGGCTGAGCTCTGACTGGTTTTCTGGTACTGTGGGGGTGGGACTGATTGATCTCTGAGACTGAATGAGGGCATGGAGTTGAGCAATGTGGTTTGCCCTGTCAATAACAGGGGCACTTCCTCTCCGGGCTGTGGCTCCCAAACGAGTCCTGAGCTCTGGGCTCAGCTTTTCCCCCCATACTTCACCCTTTTCACAGGAGTGAGGTCGATCTGTCAGAAAAGGGCTACTGCTCTGGCACTGATCGAGGAGCAACCCAAAAGCAAAACATGTTACTCAAAATGAAGAGATCATAACCAAAAAAAACAAACTATATGATGAGATGAGGATGAACAAGCTTGCTTGCAATGACACATGAATGTATGAGAAACACATGTGCAATTACTGTGTTAATGAAGACGTGCACATGTCCAAAAATGCGTAATGATGGTGACTGTGTAGATAAACATTGTTTTAAGTGTGTGAATACTGTGCCTGTATTCAGTTCCGCAGCCATGGGAGCGATGTCTTTAAAAGAGTGTGTGTGTGTGTGTGTGTGTGTGTGTGTGTGTGTATATATTTTAATAAATCTGAATGTACATGGCCCACCTGGGTGTGTATGCTACTGATACAGACCTGCTGTGTTGCCATAGTAATAGGCTCCAGCAGGGACTGGTAGAGGACACTCTGCTGGCTGCTGTGGGAGTCTGAGTACACAGTGGAGCCCATGCCACTGTCAAGTGTGCCGTCTGCTGCAGAGACACACACAAATCATGCACTCGTAAAAAAGTCAAAGATTAAGCTCATTTGTTTCTGAGTGGAGGAGAACAAATATCTTACATGTCACTGAGGTGGCACTGGCTGGTAGGTTAAGCAGCCTGTTGTGCTGGTCTGCCTCTGGCTCTTCTGGTTCCAGCAAAGGCTGTCCTACATGTGCAGCCCCAGCAGAGATGCCCTGAGATGGTGTCACCTGGACCCTGTGTCCCCCTTCACCTTGATCCACTGTAACCGCAGCAGACACAGTTCTCTCTCTTCTCCATTTGATCAGTGCCACACGGTCCCTGATCGACTTTCCCACAGTCTTAGCATCACTCTCGTGGAAGAAGCCAGACTCCACCTGACCAAAAAAAAAAAAAAAAAAAAAAAAGGGAAGAGCCTGACTTCCAGGATATTTTTAGCGTGGAGCATGTGAGAGAAGAGGGGGCACATTAAAAAGGAGTGTGTGAGGGAGAGAGAACTAGCAAGAAACGGAAGGAATAGATAATCTATTTTAAGGGGATGAGAGCAGTGGGGAACTATTCCCTTTGTCAGCAGCTTGGTTCATTGTTCACAACTGAACTGTCTGGACGGTTACATCTGCAAATAACTGAAATGAAGACACAATGCATAGAACACATGTTGTACATGAGTGGATAAGGAGTGACTTGACATGGGAGCATGGCGGCCATACAATCTCATTGTGGTGTTGGTCCACATGTCTGCTCTCATCCCCAAGGCAATTGTTACAGAGAGGTTTTCAAAAAAATTTCTCAGCTTAACAGCCTGGTCAAGGCCAAAACAGCACCGACAAATAGAGGGAGAGGTAGTAGACAGGAAAGAGATGTGTGGGAGAAATGAGAGCAACAACGAAAAGGTAGACACTGGTTAAAACAAGAGACAGAAAAAGCACTTCACTAAACTGATTAATATGCAGACCTCTCAGCTGACCTCAGCTCACTGTCAAAATGTCCGTCTTTCATTCCTTTACTTACACATGATGTACAAGCACACACTGTAGACTTCTTTGTGCAATATCTGACACAATAGAGAGGCCTAGCATACATCTGTTTCAAAGCAAGTTTGTTTGAGGCCATTTTGAATAGTTCTGCCAAAAGGACAAAGCTGAAACAAATTATCCTCCTTGTACATGTCTCACTGAAGATGTGGTCTCTCTAGTATTCCTGATAACCAGTACCAGTTTCCAACAAAAACCTGTTTAAGGCTGTGAATGAACAATGCCAAACAATGATGCTGCAGAATGTTAAATGAGTGATATAAAAGGCTTGAGGTCGGCATCATCATGGCTCCCACACAGAGAAATCTTCATTTAACATCATCGGATAAGCTACCCACAGGCCCTGCAATAAAAACTTGGCCCAGAAAAACAGTAGAAAACCATGTAAACAAGAGGAAAAAAATAAACCGCAATCGCTATATTCCTGGAAGAGCAAACTAAGTTATCACCAGCAATCTTCATCTGAGTGCACTACCCGATGATGAGATTACTGCCAGCAGCTAGAAAACACCAAGCCACAAAGACATGCAAAGCGTGGCAAACTGCATAACTAGCATGGGTAAAAAGTAATTCATTACTGAAATGGAAATTCTGCAAAGGAGTTTCAAAAGGTCGAACCATGTCTAGATGAGTCAGTATTTTTAAAGGTAGACACCACAATTTAAAACAAAGAAGTACATAAGACAAGTCACAGGATTTCATCCAGATTTAGCTCTAAATATTTTCATATTTTTGAATATTTGTATGAATATGTTCTTATGACTATACCTTCAATTATTCACTCACCATCTCTTGTGCCACATTCTCAGGGATCTCCTTTTCCAGGTCAAATGTGAACTCAATGGCTCCACTCTCCTTGTACTTCCCTTTTAGCTTCTTGTGGTCCTCCACCCACAGTTTCAGGGCTATTGAGGCCTTTTTCCCATCATCCTCCTCAGCTAGCTCCACCCTTACACCTGTGTCCTCAGCAAAGAAAGCGTGGTTCAACAGGTCCTTGATGGTGTACCTGGGAGAACAAAGAGACAAATGTGTACTAAACACACTGATTTGCAGATAGCGTTGACATCTATATGGTTAGCTGTGTTACAAGAAATCTGGTGTTTTAATAGTGAAAGGACATCTTGGCCTGGTGTAACATAGTAATTACATCATACATGGATTACCTGTGCTGTCGAGACAAAGTCACTCGCTGAACCTAATCATGCTTCAATTTAAAAAAAAAAGCCAGTGGAAGCTAAGTAGGGGTTATTTTCCTCCTCTGTACACAAACTCATTATGTAACAGAAATGAAAGACACCCTGAAGATATGGTGGAAGACTGCAGTGCTGCTGAGAGCCCAACTGTCAGCGCCACAGCAATGAAGCGGGGGATGTGAGAAAAGGCATGAAAGATGAGAGGGCACCTTGTGGAACACTGGACAATGATGGGGACAGTCACTCACCGCTCCTCTTTCTTTTGGCAGATACACTCCCCAATAATCTCCTTGATTTCAGGATCCATGACCTTGTTGTAGCTGGCTGGCTTCACTCCCTGAGGAAAGGGAAATATAAACAAAATGCTGAGGACAGGCCATGAAAGGATACTGAGTTGATGAAAAATAATGACAAAGGAAAAACAAAGGAAAGAGTGCAGGGATGTTTATGTGATACTCCACCCCAAATCACATCACACACTCCCTGTAGGCTTGTCGACCTTGACAGGGAACGGCAGCTGTGGTTGTGCTTTAATCCATGTCAGTTGCAATGGATTCCAAAAAGCATAAAATCATCCATAGAAACCTCTCAAACCACTCCTGCAGCATAGTCAACTTCTATTCATCTGAGAGCTCAGTATGTTCACCAAATTATAGCTTAACGCACAACTTCCACCTCAATTCCTAGACACGACCTTGGTGAGTTGGTTGGTAGGTGCGTTAGAGCACCACTCTCCTGCTCTTTTATTGGTCAGGATAAGCAGCTGTCTTTAGTCTACCCTGGTTCCTGATGTAGTTTTGTTTGTTAACTACAAGTACAACACAGCTGGCCTTAAATCCTATGGTGTTTTGACTGTTCAGAACATCCTAAGCATATGGATGGACAGTGAGATTGTCATACTTTTTTTTTAACTGTTTGATACTCGATAGATTTTGATTGGAGTATTACTTTTAAAATGGTGGAAATTTTGGTGATACTACATTTTCTTAGCTCTGCACTTTGACCTTCCTTATTAATCCATTTTGTTGCCGGCACATTTTACCCAGTTATTCTCTCCATGGTGCAGCATTATCTGTGCTGTTGAAATAACTTGTGAGGTCATTCATTCTTAAGAGACACTTTCTGCATCTAAGATATAAAAGTATATGCAATGCTTCCTCTGGATTAACATTCCTACCAATTATGCAGCTGCATGCGCTCAGGGAGTAGTATAAAGCTATCAGGGTTTACCTTTGATCAATCTCCTATTAATATCCTGCAGTGGTCCCTGCAGGGCACTCTAATATGCATATGGTAACAATGCAGAGAACAGTATCTAGAGGCAACTGCACTGATGCTGCCCGACCATTAACGTGGGGATAGAAGCCTACTCTTATTTAACAGCAGGTGACTCCAACCCTGCCAAGTCTCAATAGTGGAAAATCAATACTCTTCATCAAATCAGGAAGCCTATCATGACTTTAGACACCCCCTAAACAGTTTGCAGTGTATGCTTTGCTCGCAGAGACACATTCACTGAAACGGAATGGAATACAGCCTTTAGGCTTTATCTAAAAAACAAAGGAGATTTGGACTCCCTTTGTGACTCCATATGGCTCATTAGATTCTTCACCCAAGAAATTCAAGGCTGAGGATCCATCTAGCTGAAAACAACAGCAGATACTCTGTAAAAGCTGCATTTCTGCAATTAAAAACTCCCCAGACTTATTATGTTGTGATGCAGCTAAAAACATCACTAACATTACTATGCCCTACCTCACAGGTTCACCAAGCATGGTCCTGAATAATTACAAAATGCATGCTACAAGCAGGGCCTCTTTTAGAAGACTGTGGCATAAACAAGCTTTTTTGCTGACAATTTTAGAAACAAAATGATAGAGTTACACTGTATAGCTAGGAGAATGAGGAGAATGTTTTTTTGATATATGAATGACTACTTCTGATACTTTAAATTATTAATAGATGTATTGGCTAAAAGTTGTTGTATACAGTATATGTGACAGCTAATGCAGGCCCTTTTTTGTACAATAATAGCGCAATTTATTATTAGTACACTGTCACAGCTGTTAATACAAGGTTATTATGGTTCGCTTATCTGTTATCATTTTGGCTACTGAACTTATCTATGGGAAATTTGCATTAAGTCAAACATTTTCCATAAATCTCTCATTTCTGAAACAAACTGGAAAAATGTACAGTACAATATCTGGACTTACACTAGTGACTTTGCGGTATATCTGAGCAGCATTTTGACACTCGGAGTACGGGTATTCTGAGGTGGCCATCTCTAGCATACACATGCCAAAGGCATAGACATCCACAGCCTCATCATAGTGTTCCTCATACATCTCTGGAGCCATGAACTCTGGAGTGCCTGAAGAGAGAAGAGTGCCCAATGGACATGTCATTTACTTCTTTATTGTAAGAACCATTCATCTGTCAAATTACATTTCAAAGTCTACTACCTATGACGCTCTTAGCAAAGGAAGCCGCCTTGAGTGTTGCCAGTCCTAAATCCCCTATCTTGACCGAGCCTGTAGGTCCAGTGATAAAGATGTTATCACATTTGAGGTCCCTATGGATGATGGGAGGGGTCCTGGTATGAAGAAAGTGAAGGCCTTTCAGAATCTGCCTGCACCAGCTCCTCAGCACCTTTGGCTTCATTACCTTGAAACGCTTTAGATAGCTGTAGGAAAGAGGGGGAAACACATTATCTGACAATCACAAAAGTTTCAAAATATATTTTCAGTAAAACATAGATAGGCTGATTAGTAAAAAAAAGAAAAGGTAAGTTCATTTTAACCTGTGTAAAAATCTGTCTATGGCACAAATTGTTTATATGCCTTCATCAGTACTCACGTTTTTAGTGTTCCTGACGTCATGAGCTCTGTTACTAAAACAATGCACTTCTTCCCTTTAAGGGGTGACTCCCAAAAGTCATAGAAACGGACAATGTTGGGATGTTGAAGACCCTTCAACATCTCTGCCTCCTCCTTAAAGCGCTGACGTTCCACTTTTGACAGCTTACGATCCTGGAAGAAAGACGACAGATGCAGCAAAGAGAAAAAAATAAATATCAAGCCCTGATGCTAAGATGCTCATTATAAATCATATTTACATCACAGGAACTACCAGATGGAAGAGGCTGTCAACTTGGAGGCACTTCCCTGCACATTTTAAATTCATGCATCCAATTTGTTTTAGCAAGTGGGAAAGACCGAGTGAGTGAGAGGGAGATTAGTGTCAGTCTTTGAGCCATATACACATCTCTAATTGGACCATATGTATATCAAAGCTAATGACAGTCAGCTGTTTGTGTGTGTGTGTGTGGGAAGAATCCAGATCAGTGTCGTTCTCAAGTGGTAACAAGATTCAGCCTAAATTTCATGCGTGTATATCATGTGTATTATATTTAAAGTATAATAGTCAGACATGACCTCTCACTTGTTAGCTTTAATTTATCCAGAAACACAGAGGTTGCATAATGAGACATTGAAGGGTGACAAACCATAGTGAGAATGAACCCACGCATTAAACATGGTCACGCCCACTACACACTGCAGCTAAAGGTTATGTGTCTGACAAGTCATCGGTCTCTTCCATCTATCTCCATCTCCTTCACTTGCTTGCTGACATTCTCATCCCACTACCTTTTGCTCCTCCCCTCCCCCCACATCTGCAATCCATCTCCCTCTCTGCACCCCTTACACCAACCACTCCCTCTTCCATAACCAAACATCCCCCGCACACTCAGAAACACATCATCGGTAACTGCCCGCACCGATTCGCCACCGACTTACGTAACAAACGCACATATACACTCAGCACTGAGCATGAAGCTAGAAGCACGACCCCACCCCTCATAGAGACGGACAACACTGACTGTAGAATGTAATGAACACAACCTAGCGACATCTAATCTATTTAATTATTCAACCACAGCAGACTCCCTGTGAGATGAAACAGCAGAACAAATACAAAAACAGCCTGAATAACCTAAACATTAACAACAAAGCAAGATGTGCTGTGACGCAATGTGTTGAGGAGTGGAGTGATATGATGATTAAGCATGGTGTGTGTGTGTGTGTGTGTGAGAGAATGTGGGATATCAGGTTTTGTGTGCAAGTGTGTGGGGGGTGGGGATTTTCACTGCACTCCTCTAAAGTCCTATGAATAATTCAGTTCTGCAGAGAACCCTTTCTACTGACGCGAGCTGAGCAATGGAAGGCTGGGGCCAAGTGGGGCTGGGTTATTCCCAAATGCTCTTTGCTGCACATGGGCCGAAGTTTACCTGAACCACATGCCTAAAAGGAAAGACAGGGAGGAATGAGACAGACAGCTTAAAGCACATTTTAACCCTTGAGCACTGCAGCTTTCCTCCCTTCTTCTCCCCCCACATTACTGCTTTACCTTTCTTGCTCCCTCCTCATCTCATCGTCTCTACTCTCATCTTTCAGGACTCCTGCTACTTTTCCTAAATAACCCCCTTAAAGAGTGTTCCCCAAGTCTCAATCACCCCCCCCCCCCTTCTGCATAATTCAGAAGCCACATGTAGGCTCAGAGTTGTTGTGCACAGCATGGCGGGATACACAGATACATATGCACACTAGAAGAATGTCACTCCCAAGGCACACACACACACCAGACAATAGATGTCACAGAAGCATCAATATATGAGACTCATTAATCATCATCATGTCAGTAATGCTTCATAGTTACTGTGAGGGATGTGGGCTTTTAACAAATGTGACTCATTATTACATTACATTTGAACTATGAGTGGTGCTGCAAAGAAATCATAGATCATAAGTGTTTGTGTGGATGTATGTTTTCAGAATCTTATCAAGGTTGTACTGTACACTTGGATAAAGAAAAGGCTCAGCTGGCCACATCAAGGTATGGAGCCACCCAGGCGAGGCTAAACACACACACACATACATACATATATAC
>LKNJ01005294.1:0-30922 GCA_002120245.1 Maccullochella peelii
ACTAGCTTCAGCTAATCCCAGGTTTCCAGTCACTGTAGTTCAGTACAGTGAGACAGCAGCAAAGCCAGATGAAAACCCTGACAGGAAAACCAACCACAGAGCTATACTCCGGCTGGCTTCACCTCAGTCCTCCTCCTCTTTAATCTTCTCCAGGGTTTAGCCTGTAACTGAAAGGTTTGCTCCCCCCCCCCATCCCCACCTTCTTGTCCAGGATCTTTATGTAAACTAGAAAACCTACTGTCTTTACAGCTCTGCGTGTGAAAATGATTTTGCCCCACATAGATGTAATTATTTGAATGGTACATACCTTGAAGAAACTGCCTTTCCTCTCCTGGAAAGGCAGTTTCCTGGTGGTACTGGTGGACATGTTGTCTGTAGAGCCTTCTCTGTCTGTCTCTGTCTGCTGAACTGTCTGTGGAGGAGAACACAACAAGGAAGCTCAGTCTTGTCCACTCATGATCAGTCTCAAAGGAGATCTATGAAGACAAACATGGTTTGAAAAATATGTTATTGCAGGTCTGTTTCCTAGTCACAAGCTTTTCTCTCCTCGCCTGCCATTCTCCAAACACTTCTTACGAAATGAACGGTCATTGTGTGATGAGACACCAAAGACACCAAACTCCAACAGTCAAAAAAAACACTAGTTCCTGACCTGTTCAGTCAAGCCAACTGCTATGATATCTCGATGATATATAGATTGCTTAATTAAGACTGTGTTGTCAATTGCGGTTTCCAAGGTCACAAATGAACTTTGAAACTCCACTATTCCATCTGGAGAATCCTTAAAGTGCTCAGAAAAAATGTACATTTTCCAATTCCATCACCAATTCCATAGCAATATATATAATGTGTGTATATATATAAAAAATAACTGTCACATGATAACGTGAAAACAATGTGACAATGTGAAAGGGGTCGCTCGTAGTGATGAACCTACAGTACCAAACAGGAAGCAGCAAACCGGGTAGTTACTTTCGTAACGGTCGAAAAACTCCTCAAATACCGTCTCACACACGATAGACAGTGAATTAACAGTTTTATGAGTTGGTCTTTAATTCGGCATGTATCTGATCCACCAACCAGCACTTATTTTGTGAGAAATCTTAATTTTTAACTGAACACACCTTCAATACTCGGCTGGTATTAACATATAACGTCTACAATTCCACCTTACAGAACAGACATCTCATTATAAAACATAAGCTGGAATCCCTTTCCTCTATTCCTCTTCTTCCATTTTTCTAACTCATTGACTTTTAATAATGCTCCTAAAAGACCCAGCTTACTTTAAGACCCATCATCAAGAATGTTTTCTTCTGTAGCTCCTAAATGGAACTCTGACAGCCATTTCACTCAAAACAATGACTACCAAAGCATACTCATTGTGGTTCATACACCACAGCGCTGTTACTGATTTTGCACGAACAGAGGCAGAACACATGTATACACACAGGCACGTTTGAGCCAGGTGTTGTGGTGGATCATGTTTCAGCAGTTGATATGAGCCAGCTGTGTCAAGGCATGCAAACACGTAAAAGGAAAATACCATCAGCACCCATATATTGACAACAAATTCCTATCTATAGACACTTCAACAACAGTGTTCGGAAAGGAGACTGTTGTGAAAGCATAGATCTTGTGGCTATTGCTGGACACACTGGAGTGTTGGCCATTTCACTCACTGGGGAGACTCGGAGGAAAATCTGCTAGACACATCCTTTGCTGTTCAGTTACTGCTGGAATGCTTTTGATCCCAGAGCCAGCTAGGTGCTCTGAACATATACACATTCTATAGAGAAAGGTGAGAAAGGTAAGCAGGGTTTGGACTTCTCTCTCAAGCTCTGTCTTTTCATTTTTCTACTACTTCTCTCAATTTCCACGCATACAAAGGAGTGCAACATTATGAGAAATGATAGTCATAAACAGTGCACAATTATCCCCATTTGAACCATTCTCGTGAACATATCGACTATTGATAACATTATCACAGCATCATTGAACCACCTTCCAGTGTGGTAGTTTGGACCCAGCCAGATGCTACCACAGCCTGCACTCTGATAAGTGGTGACAAATGGATGGATGGATGCACATACTCTATAATAGCCTGATATTGACATGCACTAAGAAGTCATATATCAACCAGTCAAGTATAGGGCTGTCACAATCAATAAAATTTTTGTTGACGATCAATTGTCATACAAATAATTGCGATTAACTATTAGCTATTATAGTATAAACCTTTCTTCTCAAAGATAAGCCGGTAGTCAAATAATGGCTGGGGGTGTGGTTGCCATGAGCAAATAAAAACCAGCCCTAAATACAGGCCAGGGAAAAAAACAAGGGTGGATAAATTTCAGTTAATAATAATCCATAATGAATAATAAATTCAACAAAATAATCATGATATTTTCAACAGTTTGTTCTGGATTACTCATCTAAAGTGTTATTATCCGATTTCAGTCACTGCGGGTGTATGTATGTGTGTTAATGTCTCAGCCAAACTGTATTTTGTAGTAACATGCAAGTGCCACAAGATGGCAATAGCTACATTTGAAGAACCGTATGAGAACCGTGCAAGTCACTGAATTTTTCACAACACAGTCCTGCGGATGTTTCACAATAAAAGTCTTGTTAGGAAATAAAGGAGATTCTGTCCACTGAGGGCTTTTAATTTGAAACAGGAAGTTCTTTTTCCTTCATTTTTTCTTTTTCTTCCATTTTTTGAACACCGAGTACTGAACACTGACAAAAAAACAAAGCATTTGGAACAAGACTGGATTAGATTTCCATTTTTTTCATGGTGTTTGTGTGCTTGCAAGATTGAGAAACAGGTTTCTTTCCTGGAAAGAAAGCCACAGAGTGACAGAAGGCATGCAGCCTTGCTGTTTTTTTTTATCTTCTGTCTCTCTCACTCCCCCTTTCCTCTTCACAGCTGTAGTGGGACTCTGTTGGGCCAATCTCTCTTGTCAAAACAAAGCTGTGGGGTGGGCTTTTGGGGTTGTTTTGGTTGGAGCAAGACGTGTGTGTGTGTGTGTGTGTGTGTGTGTGTGACTGCAAGCTTGTGTGCGAGTCACAGACCAGACATAGTAAACAGGAAGGCCCCTGTGGTTGTCAGTCGAGGAAAACTAAACACAGGACTGCCAGTTGTCCAGTGATACACTAAATACTAGCCCCTGAGTCACATGGACTGCATAGCTTATACTATCTTTCCTACAGACATAAGTGGCACAAGTTTTAAAGGTCCCCTTCACCTGGAGTTACAAAAAAACCCAAAAACATATTTTACCACATAGCTATAGTTGTATGTAGCCATGCAGATAGTTTGGGATTTACTGATCAAAGCTTTGACATATCAGCCCCTGGGACTTCTGCTGCTTGTTACATTTGCAAAACATATCTTCTGCTCACTCTCTTCTCCTTGGGAGTTGTTTAATATTAATTCAAATTTATTTCCATCCCAATATAGACTAACAAGCTGATTTATGTGTTGCATTTTAATTACTGGCAGAACTGAACTGAACATGTTTTTACTGGCACAGTAGTGAGCATTACAGCATTACGACTATGACAGACAGATAGTCTGCGTGAATGTAAGTTTTTCAGTCTTAAAAAGCCCTGATAACCTATTTTCTCAATCAGCTCATTACTATAAGTGATTGGGTGCTACATAAGCTCACTATTTTCTTCTATAGTTTAAACTGTTTTGGTTATTTCACATGAGAGATTTCTGTATTTCCTTTTTTACTCTGTTCTCTTCTTACTGGTTGAAAGTGGGTGGAGCTCAGTTGAAAAAAGGTGATGTCACATACGTCCATGCAAAAGTAAAACAAACAAAAAAAATTTTTTTAATCAGGATTTTGTGAATCATAATCTGTTTAGTCAATCAAATCTGAAGCAAATTAGTTGAGATTTTGACTATTAAACTCTAAATAAATAAAGATGTTTTTTCAACTTTGATTGTTGCTTGTTTAGTCATGAATATTTTGTGTTTTAGAGAAATACTTCAGACTTGAAGCAAAGTTTTCAGAGACTTTACAAAAACAGCTTTTTAACCTCCACAGTATTGATGTGAAACTGCTGTGCAACTAGCTGGCGTTATATTAGCTTATGATTATATATCAACACATTTTCAGTCCATAGTTTCTTGCATTCTAATCAGATGTTATATAACAGTTAATGAAAGCACATGGAATTGTAAAAGTGACATTTAATGAATATGAATTACAGTCAAATTGATTTCATGGAGGACAGGCTTGCAGATTCTGCTTTTCCTTTTTTCCCCCCCAAGTTAAAGATTGTTGTTTAAGATGTGTTGGAGCAGCTGACTCAATTTTGTTGAAAACCTTTAAGCTTTATTCTAAATGGTATTTGATGACCCATGAAAAGGTTCTAAAAGATCTCCTGGACAGATTTCCAGACATTAGTGTTACTGCACGGGTTTACCGGCAAGATGACACTGCAGTAATGGCAGATGATTTGCTTCCACCTTCGACCCAGGTTTGTTTACAAAGACACATAGACTGATTTATATTATATTGGATCTTTTTCCTCTTGCCATCGAAAATCACAGTCAACTGGGCCTGCATACATGTCACAGAGTGAGATTAAATGTTAATTGCTTAATTCAGAGGTTTTCAAACTGGGAGGCGCCCCTCCCTAGGGGGCCACGGCAAAGGTACAGGAGGGGCACAGAGGGAGAGATGTGAGATGTCCATAAAACCAATTTGAAATCATAGGGGGGAAAAAACGCTTCTTGTAACTCCAGAACTTGTTTGAGAATCATCACATTTTTAAGTTTTCTTCAGTGTCAAAGTGATCTGTACACCCATGGGTATACTGCAAACAGGAGCCGCTAATAGCTAATTATGCATACGTACAACAACTAGCCAAAAGGTAAACAAATATAGGCAAAAAAATTGAACTCAAATTGTAGCCCACACCTAACTCACTGACACCATAGCAACATTATACTTGCTGTTTACATCCCCAAAATTATGGGAACTGTACTTAGACCTGGCCCTGGCTTAATTGTATCAAACAGTAATCCTGTATGGAAGCATCTGCATTTGTTATTTTCTTCCACTCATTTATTCGGCTTTTCCTTTCATTTGTCACATACACAGGGATTATACTGTATGCACACTCTGAAATTTAGGCCCCATGATAATATAGCTAAAGCTTAACAAAACTGGTGGGTCTCTATAGTTGGAGTACTACCAGAACACAAAATGGGGAAATGGGAAAATGAATCATGCCTGTGTGTGTCTGGTGGATGTTTTACTGTGACGACAGTTATAGAGGAGCAATATCTACAGTGTCCCATGATTTTCTTTCTTCTCTTCTATTTTGTTTATCCAACTGTGAAGCAAACCTGACTGCTTAATGAATATCTAAAATTATAGGTACAGTGTTGAGTAATTCTGACTTCCAGTAGTAGTGAGTTTGGTACAAGTGGTTTCCATTTTTCCACATTAGTGATGTCAACAAATGAGCCTCTTTAAAACAAAAAGAAAACATGTGCTTTCGTATTCTTGGAATTTAAGTGTGTTGAGAAATACCAGCTAGGCAATGCCTGATTCTACAATCACAGCAGTAGGATCTGAGATGAATCATGTCCTCTAACCGACAAACCAAATTCCCTTTACAACTCAGGCTTATAGGAGGAACTATGCATCTGTTACATGTATTGTGGTCAGGGTCTTGGTATCAGTCACTGTTATGATTTATACCAAAGGCACAACCTTCTTCTAATGAGCTTTGAAAGAAAATAAAAACATTCTAATCAAAGTTATAAAATGTATCGCAAATTATACATTGGGCTTAAGTGAGACAAACCATCCTACATTTTCTAAATTCATTTTCCCAGCAACTCTCGCTCTCAGCTACCCTCACCTGCCCTACAGAACATTATTATTATGTTGCAGGTTTGCATAAAAATGTCATATAAAAATACAGTAAAACACACTTCCTCTTTAAATAAAAGGACTAAGAGTCTACAGCCATGCTAGTGACTCTGTGCAGGCTGTAATTATAGTTATGTAATTACATTGGTGCTTTGAGCTAAATGCTAATGACACCACGAACATAATCACAATGAGAATGATAACATGCTGGTGTTTTGCACATAATGTTTACCATCTTAGTTTAGCGTGTTAGCATGCTAAGATTTACAAATTAGCACTAAACACAATTTACAGTTGAGACTGAACGGAAAGTCAATTCTGTTGGTATTTGTAAACCAAAGTTTGACAAAGGTTTACCTGCTGGTGGCGCTAGATCAAAAGTCAGGAAATCACTAAAGTCAGTAGGATACATTGTCTGGGAACCATGAATCAAAAGCATACAAACTCAATACAAAGAGGCCCCAGCTGGCTGGTTGATTCAAACCCAGGACCTACCTGCTGTTAAACAAAAGCACTAACCACTGAGCCAATCTTCATTAGTCTAGAATTTGCTGTGCAACATTCAGAAAGTTCACCTAACTGAAGCATTTAATCGCTTCTTATTTGATTGTTAACCCACGATTCCTTCATGACGCAGGTAAAATGTTGTATATAAGTGTACAATTTGTTTTAATAGGTTAAAAAAGCCACAACTATTAGCAGTACTGCTCAAGTGAAGTTCCATAGACCTGCAGATGCCACACAAGATTCAGCACATCAAATAAAGGACAAACATCAGAGCAGTCTCGATTAATGAACTGGTTTGGCTTCTTAGTCCTCATAACAAATGTGAGACGGCATGGTCAGACTATGGGGAACTGAATGCTTCCTTCATTCCATGGCAGCTAAGCATAATTTACAGTTACACACTTGAAACACCTACTCAGTATGCGTGTGTGGGAATGATACTACTTTACTCTAGTGTGTTAATCTATATGAATGGTGAATGCTTACTGATCTTAGGCCTCGTCATGCCAGTAAAAACTCTTTGAGTCTTCTAATTTCATGCTTCTTCTGACTCAGGCAATCTATGTTCAAACACATAAGCTGGATGCCTTTCCATGTCATCACTGGTCAACAATAAGGATTTTCACTAGGGACGTACTGAATAAGTTAAGCTAAGTTAAGTTATCCTTTCTTGATCCCTGTTTGGAAATTCATTCTCCGCATTTAACCCATCCTAAGTGTTAGGAGCAGTGGGCAGCCACTGTGCAGCACCTGGGGACCAACTACGTTTTTAATGACTGATCACGATTAGCATCCTTTAATATACAGTATTTGCTGATACCAAGTCCTGATCTGATATCAGTCTGAAGCTGTTGTGGGAGGAAGGTTTGGACATTGCTCTTCATCACCAGCATGAACAAAATAGCTAAAATGCAGTCTTCAAACCAACAGCAGCACTTTAGAGTTGTGGTTCACCTGTGAAATGTTTCTGAAACGGAGGAAAAGTGACCTTTTTTATTAAAGTAAAGTTATTGCTTCAGTCACTGACCATTAACCTGCAGTGTGAATATAATTTACTGAAACTCCTGGCTGCAGTTTATTCATTTGCTCATGTCACTTTGTGGTTCACTTGCTCGTTTAGTAGTAGGCTGCAGAGTTTTGAGGGAGTGTAATGGAGGTGTGATTGTCAGATTGTCTGTTTTTGAAAGTTCCAAAAATTGTCTGATGAAGCCCCCCAAATTACGATATCACAAAATTGGGGGGGGGGGGGGTTTCAGACGCTGTTAGATGATCTGACTAGCACTTTGAAGCATATTATGGGCCCTTACAATAAACAAAGGATTGGAAATGGATATGGCTTTATATAGCTGTCCATGAAAGCCATTAATTGTTAAATAAGGTCAGGTCCGTATCTTCACATAAATACTGGTGAATATTGGTGGTGTCTTACAGCTCAATGTTGCCCAAGGCCACTGCCACATGTCCAAGCCTGTCTGTAGAGACATGAAGCAACTGGATTAAAATGTGTAAGCTACCGAAGCTATGGGTTCACACACATTATCTCAACCACAAACAATTGTGTCATACTACCCAACCTCCCAATTTAGCATAAACTTGTAGCGTGCTGAGAGAGCTGAGAGTGAAGTTTAAACCCTGCTTACTTTCTCACCTCCACACAGCTGGCCTATCACGGTGTGAAGTTGGTGTGAATGTTGGATTGCCAGTTTTGAAAATAATTAAAGAAATGGTCAGACACGGCCCCCCTAATCCGATGTCAGAAAGGTGTGGGGGGGCTATTCGACCATCTGACAAGCACTTCTGACAGAGTATAGTGGCCCCTTAAATCAAAAGTCCAGGCTGAGTTGTGAAGCACTGCACCAAGCTGGAAACAGCAGCTCTGAAAAATGTCTCTGAAACTGAACCTCCTGATCCTGTCAACATCCACCATTCCTGATGGGATTTCCTGTGGGTTGTGGTTTAACTGGGGGATATGATGGCAGCCATTTAGCTTCTTCCACATAAAATGCCTATGTTTAGCACCCAAAAGTGTGTCAAATGCATTCCATTTTGGCTGGGTGTGTCTCCGCTTTGCAAGCTAGAGTTTTATTCCATGGAAAACCAACCGAACAGCAGTGAAATCACACATATCTTGATTGACAAGAGAGGGAGTTCTCTGTAGCCACACTCTCTTTAAAAACAAACACGCACACACACACACACACACACACACACAACACTCACCACTGTGGACTTTGGCAGCTATCAAAGCATTTGCCCTGCACATTACACCCACACTCACACCCTGTACTCCAGGCCAAAGCCTACTCCACCTCAATGAAAGTGCTGCACTACATATGGCGGACACCCTACCTCCATGAAAATGAGCCTGAATTAAGACTCAAACTCAAAATACTCCACATTAACCACTTAACCTCAAACTAACAACCAGTTCGCTTCAACTGTGCCTTAACTTCTGACAAAGAACAAGTTTGTGAGTCAATAATAACTCTTTTAGGTTCTTTCAAGAAGCATGATGGCAGAGGAAACTTTCAACATTAATCCATAAATTCTGCGTTGAAATTATAAACATGGCAACTGCCCACCATGCACACAACATTTTAATCGACTCAATTACATGCTACTCAAAAAGAGTTAAGGCTAGTATGTGTTTAAAGTTTAACAGGTAAAGGAACAAAGCTTAATGATCTTTAGGATGATGGCTGCTGGCCAAACAGGGATATTCTGCAGGTTTAACTGAGAGCTTTAGGTTATAAACGCAAACTCAAATCTCCCAGTGATTACCATGTGAGGAAGGGACAATGTGGCTCCAGGCTTATTACTCCTACTGCATACTGTATGTTGTAAACTTTGTGTTCATTCAAACTATGGAGCAGGAGCTTCTGTTCTGCTCTGTTCATATGCTGCTATAGGTTTATAGGTTTATTTGATGCATAAAGCTGCTGAGAGGGAATCTGAAAAGAACAAGACATAAGGAGTCGGTCTAGAACTGCTCTTTATGACAAAGTGCCCTGAGATAACGTTGTTATGATATGGCGCTATATAAATAAAACTGAATTGAACAAGTCACATCTTATGAACAACAACAATGAACTTATGGCAACTGGAGTAAATAAAACACTACACAAGAGCTCTATAGTTTAGAAATTTGTTTTTGATTTGAGTAAAACAGGAGAAAGGAGGAACCATGCACGAGTAAGGTTACATGGTGAGGTTCAGGAGTTTTTTAACAATTTGGGTAAACCTCAAATTTCCAACATATAATGCAGTTCAGCTTAGCACCTAGATGTGTGAAGCCTAGCTTAGCTACAGCCAGGCTTGCAGTTTCCCCTTGTTATAGTAAATGGTACTGGACCCTGCTTTTCCAAGATACGTTCTTCCTTCTGAAATTCAACAAGCTGTCATTGGGCAACATTTCTGTGATGTTGGGCAATGTCCTGTGCTCTAAAACGGGTTCTGTGATATAAAATGGGGTCTAGAATTAGGACTGGACTCCGCTAAAATAACACACTCTATGCATGCATTTCATATGTTGAGACCATTTTTGAAAGTATATATAGGCTAAACATATGCTGTGATATATCACATAAGTTTAACTTTTTCTTTAATATAGATAAAAACCATGAATTCTGGCATTTACTTCACATTCAATCCAAACCTTCAAGCCTACGCTCCTCATGGGACCAGGAAACAATATAGAAAACAATAATATTAAAAGTTACAGAAACACTCCTACCACCATGTGGGGATGCTAAAAGACACTCCAGATAACATCACTAACAGCAACAACATCATCTCCCCATAGAGATAAATAAAACATCAGAAGGTAAATGCACATTGGGTCCACTTGATCTAATTTATCATGACAAATACTTGCATAAGTCCACTTAACACGTCAATGATGTCCCCTCACATTAAATTTGTTTTGACTTGTTTAGTGGGACTCTGGCACATAATGAGAAGCTCATTTGAATTTTCTCCATATTTTTGCCTTACATTAACATTACATTTGACCTAAATGTTTTCTGAGCAGTGCTCATCACAAGAGGACATCATTTACTGTAAACTACTGTGTCTCTTTCTTGGAGGAGGAAATACAATGACTAGAAAACCGGTCTAATCTATTATCTGTTCTTTTAGTAAGACCTGGGAATTTTGCGGAAAACATTGGTAAAAATAACAAAGATAGGGCTTTGACCAGAATTAATCATTAAAGAGGTTTGTGCAAGGACAGAAAGAATGCAGAAACATAGTTGAATATGGGAAATAGTGGATTGAAACAACAATTTATTATTGCATGTGTGTTTCTTGTTACTGTAAACACCTTCTTGGCTAATATAAAATGAATAGGCTAACTAGTAAATATGCAATACTTAATGATGATTTCATGGAAATCTCTAGAATGCTAAACATCCACAGGCACACTCAGCAGAATGCCAAGTCATTACTTTGGCCCTTTAATTTCTGCATCAGTAGGACAACTGTCATTACTGGGAACTCTCAATAAAGATGCTTCTTTTATGACATCATGGCCAGGGCACCTGAACAGAACTTAATTAGACAACAAGCTCCAATTTGATGTATTTTGCGCAGTGAAAATGTTTGGTGTATATGCTGTTAGACACAATACACACCTGTCTAGACTCTTACTGGTGAGTGTGGTGGTGGGGTGTGGTTGAGAGAGCTCAGCTGCAGAGGAGAGGGAAGGGGGGAGTGGCAAAGTGTGGCAGTGAGTGCACACTGGGCAGCAGGTGACGCCAATTGAGTAATTACATCTTGTGCTTATAGTAGCGTCACCTGCAGAGGAAAGGAGAGAGGCTGTGGAACAGAGACATGAGAGAGCGGAGAACGGAGACGACAGAAGCAGGACGACGCGGGTTCCAGGAAGAGATGTCGGCTGTGCTACATTGATCTGTGTAATCAATAAAGTAAGCTTGTATTGATCCCCAAACGGCTGAAATTGTGTCTGTGTCCTGCCAGGCCCGAACTCGTAGCACCGGAGCGGCTACAGTGAGTTTACAGAGGCA
Organism: Maccullochella peelii; assembly: GCA_002120245.1. Classification (NCBI taxonomy): domain Eukaryota; kingdom Metazoa; phylum Chordata; class Actinopteri; order Centrarchiformes; family Percichthyidae; genus Maccullochella; species Maccullochella peelii. Next base: position 11,435 of record LKNJ01005294.1, read on the forward strand.
GTGCGTGAACAAAATAGTTCTCCTTAACAGTTCCATTGTTCCAACTTGGGTGACTGAAGAGTGGATTTTCTAAAGAAATCTACAGAACTACCAAGAGAATGCATTTAGAAACAGATTAGTGCAATCACTGAAAACCCTGAAACTCCCAAATGATTGCAGATGTGGTGCTGCTAGAAATAAATAATGATGACACATGCAAATATTCTTCCACTTGAAGCCACATATTCATAAAGCAATGAAAAAATAATAATTATAAAGAACTGAATGACAAGACAAGCTTCTATAAGAGCTACTTTCCTATCCATATAATATCCATCATTCAATTCCATATTATGACCTAGGGCTGCTGGGAACAGTAAAGATTACTTACTAGTAAATAGTTTTTCAGCATTCTTTGGTGTGACATTGGGGAACTTCTTATTCCTAAGATACGTGTTCTGGTATAAGACAGTCTAGTAGACAATGTGCAGTACAGAGGACTGACATCCATTTCCAACAGAAACACTGAATAACACAAGATCCGGACGGTTAACCTCTATTTGACCATTAAGGTGCACTCCTTATCATGGGTAAATGCTGGGATGTAGTCCATACACATTAATGATTGAACAGGTTTTGCTATTTGACTTCACTAAATGTGTTTTTACAGTGGAGATTCCACATAGCACAACTGTACTGACATTCTGGCTTACGGTCACAACCATGTTCGAATCTCTACAATCAAGAAGAGCTAATAGAGCGCTGCAAAAATGAGTCCTAAAACCCTGAAATGAATTTTGAAGCTTTTACGTGTCTTAAAAAAGTCGGTTCCAAGTCGTGGCTAAATGACACTACAGAGGTTGTCGGGGACATTAAACGTCATCACGCCAAACACAGAAACTCATCTACTCACTCATCCGCCTTTACAGCCTCGTTGGGTTTATACTGCAAACCAGTCTAACTCAAACTTTCCCAAAGGCTTTTGTAGAAGCAGAAGCAGACGAAATGAAATTACAAGTTGGAAGCTTAGTGGTGGTGACGTTAAAGTCATGCGACCGTGGATTCAGCCATCATTCATTTTATGATTTACTCTCCTAGTATCTGTAGTTCCTTGTGTATCTCTCTCTCTCTCTCTCTGGCAATGTCCAAATTGCATTCAACCATGGTCAGAAGGGGGTGGCTGATGGCCGTTGACCCATTTAGATAGACTGTCAATGCGAGTTTGACCTGCATCATTGTGTTGGGTTATGAGAATGCTAGAAGTCCCCACCACCAGTGTTCACTCTGTCATGCCAAAATCAAACAGTGTTGGCTTGGTCCCCGTAAAAACCCTGGTAGTAAGCAGGGCTACACACTTGGGACAAATAATCTGTAATTACCCGGATCTTTGCGTCAGTATCAAAGGTACAGGCGGGGTCAGGAGCCAACAAGGTTTATGGAAAATGTGGTCTTGACAAAGACACAAGCACTAACAATACAAAACATTAAAAATGTGTTTTCTGTTCTACTCCGCCTGTGTTTAAGAGCTGCCAGACCAATGTACTCTTCTTGAATTCCTGACCAGGGACTCAGGTTTGAGGTGGATAACAGTACTAGTCTGATTTGGTCTCCGACACTGAGTACTAAGCACATTAGCAGATTTCTGAGGAGATTGGAAAACCAGGGTCTTGGCCGGTACCCGGAAATGCTTTGGCTCTTTTTCACGCTTCTCCCACGAAAAAAACAAAAAAAGTCTGAAGGGAGATGATATGATGCGAGTGGCTGGTGATCATAGGTAAGGTTATAGTCCGAGAAGCGTGCAACTTTTAAACAGCAGTCTAATTACCAAGCAAACAATAGATGACACACCAGTCTGTGAGCTGGAAACATTCAGGGGCCAATAGAAAGCTGAGTTTTGAGTCACCCGCTACAAAACAAGTGGATTTCTAGGCTGAGCTGAAATATCACACTGCTCACATATGAACAGATGCTCCAGGCTGTGAGTTTTGTTTTCTTGACATGATGAAGTTAAGCATTTCTTAACTAGTTTATTCTCACTAATCTGGACCATTATATCCCTGTCAACAGCGCTTTATAGCCTACTATAGTACTGGCTCTAATAAAAGGACGTTTCTTAATCACTCAATGCAAGCTTAACATTGGTTCTGTTTGAAAAGTTGTGTGACTTCTCACTCTAGTCTAGAGGTGACGTTAAAAGACTGTAAACCACGCAAGTCGTTCTTATACACCAAATTCAATTAATAAATCTGTCTATTTAATGGTCTTACGTTTATTGGTCTTGGCCATTGACTGTATGGTAACGTTATAGAAATTTATAATGAGCTGTAGATATCGAGACTGTATTCAAATAGCTTAAGGCTTAAACCACATATACTGTCGGCTGTACTAGGCTGTTTAAATGAATTAAACGTTTGCATAACGCTATGTTGTGTCGTTTGTATTGGATTATTTACATGCCGAATTGAAGATTAGTTCCCGAGATTCGCAAAAAAAACAAAAAAATCACACCTTATGCTCTATGTGACCTCGAATAACAACTCATATTTCTTTTACGCGAAATGTTATGTGTATAAATGGAGCCTTCGCTTTCATCTGGGCTGACGTAGCGCAACAGGTGGCGATAACTTGTCCCGCAGGATCCCTCAGACATGATGCTGCTTTATTGTTGACAATGCAACAATAAATAATGACCCTATGGCTTTCTCAAGAGACAGGGCTAAGCCTGAGTTTAAAAGTTAGCTACAGACGACAAAAACACGGTCACCACCAGCGCAGAATGTCAACACAAAGGACAGCTAACATTACTTACCTATTACGGGGTGAGTGTTATTCCAGTTTGGCAAAAGAAAACTGCACTGCTCCGAGAGTTGCTGGATATGTACACACCATTATAACTCCATGTCGGGTACCTTTATTAATTATGAGTTGTGATACTTAACAAGTATTTCTTATAGTTTCGGGTGAGGAAAACAAGTGAACAGACTCTGTCCTGCGCCGGCCGCCTCCATGGTCCTAAACTCTTCTGAGGAGCTAATAGCTGGCTGCGCTTTAAATTTAGCCCTAAAGAAGACAGGACTTCCGGTTACACTTTTCACAATACAATACGTATCATTGTAAAGAAGCATACTATGTTTGACAGTTAGTCTAATATAAATCAATTTCCAAATGGACCCTGGTCTAATACCCTACTGGTGCAAGACCTGTGATGCAGTAGCATGTCTTTCATACTGACATTTTTTAAGCGTCAAATTCCATGCTTTTAATTTAAAAGCAACGCCGCACTACTCCCGGAGGTTTTCTTCTTCTAACCGGCTAGCTTCCCCCCATGCCACTGCAAAGGAGCAAAAACAAACTCTGTATTAACTTTCATATCACGTGTCCCCCTACTGGGAAAATGTTATAGGTCCCTCTCCTAAGATTGAGGGTTAACCTCCAGTTCAGAGCATATAGCAACATCCTGTGCCCATTACAAAAATGACTCGAGGTGTAGTTACTCTTCGAATAAGACGTTTTAAAGCCATAATAATGACAAAGCAACAGACCTAAACGTGAAAAATGCAGTGCAAGTTTGTATCACTGAAACGGAAGGAGAATGTTTGTGTATATGAGTTGGTGATGCGACAGCTAAATATAACTGTGTGTTCTGTGCCATAAAATCGATCTGATCTGTTGCTACCACGAGTTGGATTTTTAACTGCTGCCCCAGCAAGAAGGGCTATTTTGGCATCCGTAATCTCCAGACTTTGTGGAATATGTACAGAAATAAGCAACAGAAAAATAAGTTTGCAATATTTTGTCTTTTAATACAGTTATATAGTATAATACTGGCATTTACACTGAGATTTTACTGCTTCTAATAATTAGTTGTCAAATATAATGATGCATCCTGCAAAAAGGTATATTGTAGGGGTTTTCCATTTTATCACATGGTACATGGTACGTGCTTGTTACTATTTTATTTATCTGATTTTTGTCATTTTTTCCATGCACTTCAGGTGATTAAATGTATATTCCCTTCATTAAGGTTTTCTTTTAAAAGCTAGCATTATCATCAAAAGTGGAGGAACAGGAAAAAAAATAATACTTTTCAGAAATTGCACCCATGTAGAAGAAATATTAGCATAAAACCTACTTATATTTAACACAGCCCTTCTGCTCTGGGTATAGAGTCACTGAGTTGAAACTGAATGGGATTGCATTTAGCTTGATTTATATTATTATTATAGTTATCATTGTGGAGTTATTAACTGTAGCCATATGCATGTGCTCCCAACAGACAGAAATAGAAAACATGCTGTATTCATGGTACTCATGTCTTTACAGAGGCATTTCAATCAATCAATCAATTTTCATTTAAAGTGCAGAATCACCATGCAGCATGGTCCCAGTACACTTTACAATTAAAGAGAATACATAGGACAGAACATACAGCAAAAAAAAAAAAATAATAATTACAATAAAAAAACACATTAAAAACATCAATGTTAATGTTGTTTGACAAAGTAATGGACCCTACTAAGTTCTCAGTTCTGAGGTAGACTGTAATGAAGTGAATAAAGGTAGGTTTTCAGTCATGAATTGAAGATTTCAACTGAACATGCTTCTTTAACATGTAATGAAAGGCAATTCCAGAGATAAGGGGCATGGTAGGTGCTCTGAAGCCAACTGAGTTTTTGTTAACTGAGAACTGCATCAAGAGAGCAAAGAGGGTGTGCCGGTGTACACTGTATGGTATAATTAGCTCAGGTAAGTAAGGTGGTGCAAGTCCATGCAAGGCCTTATAAGTTGAAAGAACCTTAAAATCAGCTCTAGCTTGCACTGGTAACCAGCGAAGAGAGGCCAGAATGGGTGTTATATGATCATATTTATGGATAAGTATATATGACATTAGAATAGGCCTTTTTCACAGCAGACATTTTGACTTGTAATAAAAGAAACTTGAAAAGCATGGGTGTAACTAATAACATTAACAATGGCTCCATTCATTACATTTGTTCAGTTGGTGGACACTTTTGGCCATAGTGACATGAGGTACAAAGGAGGTATAATCAAAGCCAAACAATAATTCAATTCAGGTGTCCCACTAAGTCACTAACAGTGAGCCAGCACGCACAATACCAGCACCCTGAAACTGAAGCAGCTAAATGGAATTCAGCCATCATCATTATTATTATTATTTGTGCTTTTCCTGCTGTAACATGTCAAAATGTCATCCTACCTGGGTAACAAAAATGAAGCGCACAGTTGAAATAGAACCCCTTCCTGACTCAGAATAAAATCCCACAGAGACTCATTTAATTTAGTTCAACTTGGTTTATACTTGAAAAGACATATACACAGAACCAGTTGAGTTCCCTCCCTTCTGAAATTAAGAATTGTGTATAATTTCACTGGAGCTAAAAATAAAACTGATTTATCACCTGAAAATGATCAATATACATTAAGAAGTAAGAATATTCTATCTGAAGCACATCATAAAGACCAGATTTTACATGGTTTAACACACCAACATTACAAAAAGTTTACAAAACTACATTATAGTCCAAATTAAATACTTAAAACTGTGTACTAGTTTGTATTTACATTGTTTAACCTGATGTGCTGTAGTTGTCACTGCCATTGTCTATATGCTGCTGGGCTACGTCTGACAAAAAAAAATCATTTTAATTTAGACCTTAATTCAAAGATTAGGTCAAATCCTGCATGTCTTTTTTCCTAGTAACTCATGTATTTCTGGTATAAATGAAGAAAGGCAATGTTATAAGGCTATAACCAACATAAGTTTTCCAAAGCAACTAAATTCATATAATCCAAATGTGTCACCCACTAAAGTTACTGTTAAAAGCTGTTAAACAAACCAAACTGTCATTAATGCCTCACAAATGAGCACTTATGAGCTTGTTGTTTCATGTGTGCTTAAATGGTGTAAAATCTACATCAAATCATCTGTAGTTATACCTCCTATCCTATCCATTGTGTAACTATATTAATAATAAATGTAATAAATAAAGATATGTTTTCTTTAGTAGGCAAGTTCAAATCCTGACGACATGCTAACAGCAGGCTTTGAAGGGAAGTTCCTGCAACGTGGTGCCTTAAAGCCTTTCAGGATTGATTCCACCCTACAGAGTACATAATGAAGTGAATATATTCCTGGCATATTTCTATGTTTACATTTAACATTTGTGCTGCAAGGTTATTAAAAATGAATTACTATGTGCCTTTCCTGAAATATTTGAAGCATGAAAGTATTACCAAATCATGACTTGAAGCACTTTTCACCTGTGTCTCATTTGGACTTGTTGGGTGATTTGTCTGAGGTTGTGGTTCCAACGACAGAAGAACATGTGGAAAAAGTCATGGAGACGCTTTTTCCGGGCAATATAGTATTCAATTTACTGAAAAATTGCAAATACTGTTAGATGTTACTGTTAAATTTTAAGGCAGGAGATGATATGGATGACAGAAAATAACCTCTTTGTAAGTTTAACCACTTTAAGAAATATGATTCAGCATGTTGAGACAAATGCTTTGATTGTGTCGCCACCTACAGTATAAACTGTGAACATCCACTGTAGAAATTCTCACACATTGTTTAAGTAACCCTCAGTAGAGTTACAAAGCTGCAGTAGTCAATAAAAAGGCAAAAATATTGTTGGATTGTTGATGTACAAGAGGTGAAACAATGCTTTAACAGAGAAAAATCCATACAGTGGATGGTTCAATTCCCAGAAACTATATATACATTTATGAACATTTGACACAGATGTGCCCTGACCGATTTTTTAAAAAGATTGCATCATTATCAAATGTTTACATTTTTTCAGTTAAGTTGCGAAAGGCACACCATTGCCAGGTTTTCGTTCTCTAACACAGCTCACTGTAATGGAGAAAATGTCTCCTCATTCGGCTCTTTAAAAGGACATATTTGAACTGCACTTTGGAGGAAGACAAATACCAGAAATGTACAGTGTGCATGTGTCTTAGAAAAAATAATTCTAATGACATTGCTATAATAACAGCAATCTTTTCATGCACAGTGTGTTTTTTTCTTTATACGTGGATATGTGTGTCAGAATGGAAACCCTAATGTTTAGGTATCTTGGGATAACTAATAAGGGAGATAAACGTCAGTGTGTGCAGCTTTGGTTAAAACTGTCAGTTTCCTCAGAATCTGGAAACTCCACAGGAGGTCTACAGCAGCGACGGCCGGTCCCTCCCTGTCTGAACGGGGCAAAGCGCAGCCATTTCTTCACTACATCAGCGTACTGGTGATGTGTGGCCTCCTTACCCACTGGTGTTCGTTTCAGAGCACCTAAGAGGAGAAGCTAGTGATTATGATTTGTACAGCTCAGTGTTATTCATTGACCACCCTTATTAACCCATAATAATATAGATTGGGATTGGGACCAAAATAACTTGATCAGGCCATCCCGAGTGAAAAAAGCACCTATTCTTACACCTGGATGAGTAGCACTGCTATCATTGTCAGACAGCTAAACAATTGAAACAACTGTCTTGGAGTATCAACTTTAAAGGATGAGTTTACTCGTGTTGTCCTTTTCATCAGAAACATACAGCATTGTTTCCACTTGAAGTCAAGTATTGCTTTTTTTTTCTTATTGTGAAACAGAAACAGAAAAATAAACAGAAATGCTTTTCAATGGCTATGTAAATATGTCAAATATTAAATAGATTCACAAAATATATACAGAAAGAATGACATATGAATTCAGACTTACAGAATCACAACATGTGACGTTAGAGTACTGCTATGCAGTAGAGGCTCATAAAGTATACTGTAGTATTTTTTACAACAAATTTCATGAATAGACCAAAACCAACCATGTGTTAGTCCAAAAGAGCAGAGGAGCAGAACTGCTTGTTGAGAATTGCGTTTCTGGTGTGAACAGCCAGGTGACTGCCCACCCTAGAATTGACATATCATGGCACTTCGCGGCGCGTCCGCCTCCTGTCTGATCCCAGCATGAGGAAGTAAATCTTAAAAATCGGCTCACAAATATATTGTTTCATTTTTAAGACATTCTCAGTCATTTCCTTGAACAGCTGGTTATTGTAGTATTGTAGTTAGGCTGCAGGACGATGTATGCAGTATTGAGTCAAAATAAACTACAGTGTGTGTGATCATGGTAATGAAGAGTGAACTGTGGCTCATTGCTGTGTTTTTAATAGTTTTTGGACAACAATGGAGCTCTATGACACAGAGGAAGAAGATATATCAGGCTTTGGATACATTTTAGTCTTTTCATGTTATTTGTTAACAATAATAAAGATAGAGAATATTACCAGACTTGTCCTTTATGCTTACAGGTCTACTGTATAGTATGCATCAGTTCCTGTGCTTCCTTTTGCTGCTGTGACATTTCATTCACCTTGTGTGGGATCAATTGAGTTGATCTTATCTTATATATTTAGTAGTTTCCAGTAGCATGCATACTTACGGAAGAGGACCCCTTGGAGACGAGTGTTCCTGAAGCTTCTCTTCTGCCCTCGGCCCACCCAGTTCAGCTCAGAACCAAGAGCGAATGAAAGTGCAGCTTGCATAAGACGTCTCACTGCGTCATCAACCGTAGCCCCGCCCATCCGTGACAGGTAAGACACCTTGAATTTGGACAAGGTATCAACATCAGTTTCATAGCAGGCACTGAGCATTCACACAGCAAGCGACTCAAGGTACTTGGAGCCTTAAGCATCACATCACACATAAACAGTGCCATTTTCTACCATTCTCTTCTGTATTCCTGCATCCTCCAGCTGTCTCTCTATCTCATCCAGCTGCTCAAGGGTCCTCAGGGGGAGATCCATGTTCAGAGCCTCAACATCCTCTTCCTTGTAGCCAGTCTGACCCTGCAGTTGGGCCTGAAGATCCCTCAGCACTTCCCACTGCCTTTGCTGCTCCTCTTTGATCTCCACCAGTAGGGCGATGATCTTCCGCTGAGCAGCAGTCTCTAGAGAGGAAGTGGTGGGGAGAAGCTGAGCGTGATAGGATGGGGTAAGGGTAAAGATTAGGGTTCAAGTTAGGCGAATGCATCTGGCTACTGCCATGGATACCCTACAGAGGAAGACTGTCATGTGAAATTTACGTGATAGATTTGTTGCCTGAGGAATGGAAGGTTGATATATGACAGCAGACGTTGTGTAGAATTGCATGAAGTTTAATTGTACTACAATGTCATGAAGTTATTACAGCTATAAAATGATCAAAGCTGTAATTCATTTTTATTGTATATAATCATGGCAAAATTCCCATAGAGATATCTGGGTTTGCAGTAAAATATTTTACCTTTTAGAAATAATATAACAATGGGATACCGTTCAGGACATATTAGCCTATACAGGGAACCGACACTGGCATACAGTGAAAACAGGTAGACCTACATTTACAGAGAAAATATTAAACAGTATTTTGTTAATGTGGCAGAAATTATACTATAGCAACAGCAAAACGCGGTGATGTTCGAGTGCATTTTGCGGTAGGCTATCAAGTTAAGTTCACTTCACAAACTTTAAAGGCTAACATTAACTTTCTTATCCACCTTTCTGACAGACCATTTAAACAAATTCAAAATATGTCCAGGCTTTGTTGTGGAGTTAAATAAAATTTAAAAAAAAATCGCAGCTAACAGTCTACCTGTGGATGGGGAAGATATGAACTTATCAGCGGCTCCGGAGCTAGAGGCGGAGGAGAGCGGCGGCTTCACACCGAAGCTCACGTCCCCTCTCCGCGTCTGGTCCTTGAACTCTTCCCCTGGGCGTCTGGAGACATGTTCAGCCAGACTGTGCATCTCATCGGACACAGCAGACAGCCTCTGCTGGAGGGTTTCCAAAGCAATGTCTGCCATATGTTTGTTCACAAAACCATCCACTCGTCGTTGCATCGGCCAGTCGTGATTATCTCCATTATCATGCTCCATTTGAGTTTGTCCAAACTATGAACCGATGAAACGTTCCCGAAAACCTTTCAAAACCTTTTGATAACGTTTCTCTGCTTACTTTGTGACAGGGCCGGAGCGGAAGTTGTTATGAAATAAAAATTTCCAGCGTACGATATCACGTTGCACAAACGTCACCGAAATGTTGAAACAACATTGGGGGGCGGCTAGAAAACTACATTTCCCATAAGGCAGGCGGAGCTACGTCAGGTTTTAGGAGTTAATAGAGGAATTACTTAAAAAATACATCGCCGTGCTGTTTGAGTGACAGTCACTGCGTGGTCTTATCGTTCCATTTAAAAATGGGAAGTAAAATCTTTACCCAAATGATGTTTAGTGAGAAAGAAGGAACTACGTTCTTGTACAGGTATCAGACAAATGTTTCAAAATTAACATGTGATTAGGGTTGCATCTTGAAGAATATATACATTTAACTAGTGTTAAATAGTGACTATACATATAGATATCGCTATTTTAATTATTTGTCAGAAATAATATTGTGAAAGTAGTACTCATGGTAAAACCCATCTATACATTCAATAGTGTTGGGTGTGGAGGCAAAATTTATCATTATGAGTGTTTTATGGTATCTTGCTAATCCTGTTTAATAGTTTCATCTGACACAAAGCACACTGGTGTTTTGTGTAGATTTGGTTTGAACAACAGTCTGCCCTGTGTCCTTCAAGCAGCGATAGAAGAACAGTCTGTCCTGTACTGATGCTTGGATATGATGTTTGTTAGCATAAGGCATAGATGTTTGGACCAAGGTCCAACAGTATTATGTCTCCTTTGCCTGCTTGTTATGCTGCTACTATAAATATGTGACTGTTTCTCTACTTCAGGGTCAGATGGATTGTACCCTGCATGTGTGCATGATCTCTGGCCTTTCAGCTGAAATAGATTAACTCCTGTGATCCTCATATCTGTTCACTCCTTTTGTGATCATCTTAATCTTTACTTATTTCACTTTTGTTCTTTATTTGTACTTTTTATTATTCTGCTTAATTAAATATACAAAAGACAGCTGTTTGTTGAATCATCATTTTATTTGTTCACTTCTCCACGAGGGAAATACAGAATTTCCACAACAATTATGGTTTTTTGACACCTGTTGACACCAGATCTCATGGCTCCATTCCTTTCCTCATCATTCTTTTTTCTTTTTTTTACTTTGAATTTAACCTCTGTATGAAAAGTGTTAATGTAAATAAAGTTGCCGTGCCTTGAATGAAATTAAAGCAACACTTGTGTTGCATGAATAAAGTGTAGTCTAAAGGGGTAGGCAGTATTCTTTTGGCGCCATTGGGCAAAAATTCCATAATAACCGTCCAGTTATTGTAATTCAGAGAGAAAACCTCTACTTCTGCCCCTCCTCTTGGCTCTGTTTTCAGGCTTCAGAAAATCTATCTCATGATAGGGGCTTAGCGGAGTGATACAAGGCAGCAGAGAGAGGCGGAACGCTTTACAAAGGTTGCACAGATTTTGCCTACCCCAGCTTTAATGTTTTCATTGGCACTGTTGCATTCCAGTCGAACAAATGCAAGCCTGGCCTGATGGACTAATGCCGTTTATTCCGTTTTTTGCAGTTGTAGACCAACGCAAGAGCTAAAGAACAGAAACTAAACAAGCAGAGGGCAAAACAATACATAAAACTCTTTTGGCACCAGGGAGTTAGCAAGCCAAATATATAAATTAACTCAAAATTATTAGACACAAATAAATGCAATTAGCATTGTCACTCTTGACTGGAGCTAAATAACCGTTACGGCCTACTCTCCCTGTTCATCCATATCACTTGCTTCTTTACCATGCTCCGTTACGTTTCTGCACTATTTACTGCCGTTTTTACTATAGTTTCCGTTCCTTACATGCATACAGTGTTCTTTCTAATAAACTTCTACTTGCACAGGAAATAAGAGCAATATAACAAATAAATTACAAACGCAAACTAAACAGTGAGGACTACACTGTACATTGAGCTCATTTACAGTTTTCAATTCAATTCAATTCAGTTTTATTTATATAGCGCCATATCATAACAACGTTACCTCAGGGCACTTCGTCATAAAGAGCAGGTCTAGACCGACTCCTTATGTTTACAGGCACGAACAAAAAAACAAGTATAATGAATTTTTGTGCAAAACATCCAAATGCTGCTGCATTTTTGAGTTTGGCTCATGTCCTCTTTCCAAACACATCTACCTCTTGTAAATGAAGGGCAGTGCATGCGCAGTACAGACAACGATAAAAAGAATGTCTCTCGCATAAGACTACATTCCCTTTGTTCGTACCAAAGAGTCACTGAAAAGAAACATATCGTTCGCAAAAGTAACATCACTAACATTCAACATGTAAAATATATTATTAAAAATAATAATAATTGTATTACTATTGTTTTTATACTATAATGCTCATTTGCAAAACCATATGGGAAAAACCATACATACATTTTTTAGAATGTAATGCACACGAAATTAGAGTGTGTGCACATCCTAGGTCACCCAGTACTGGTACTATTGCTTAAGGTGAAGTGTATCTCTTACTTGAATCTGTCTCTGAAATGTATAAGTGATTTCTTCGAACACCTCTGTGGATATTTTTCCATCTAGACAAATGTCAGAACCAAGACGACCCCAAAGTGAAGCACTTATGAATATGAGAATCGCCACTGGCTCTATTGGAAGTGATCTGAGATTGATTTTCACAAAATATGCCATCCAAAACATTCAGTTGCCAAAGAGAAGCACTTATGAACACAATAATCATCAGTGGCTCCATTTGAGGTTGTCTGAATGTGATTCCAATGACATCATTCTTCAGTTACAGTCTGTTGCATTTGCCATGCATAGTCGCCCCACCAAGTAGCACTTCCTGAATTCAAACACATCTCAGTATCACCAATATCACAGTCTTGCCTTGAGCAATCTTCTTTGCTTATGGATTCTCCTCAGTTTAGATGTTTCCTTCTGGCATTTCCTGTGTTGTGTCCCAGTTGCAGTGGAAGTGTTGTTTCTTGCACAGATTTACCCATCTTAAATACAGAATGCAGACATTTTCACTAAAGTCCGCCTTCTTTTTCAGGAAGTTTCAATGGTCTTGACAATGGCACTATTTGTACTTGATGAACAGACAACCATCTTAAATTCATGCATGCTATTAGAAGCTGATGAGTGGTAAATTAGTCAATTAGATTAGTTTTCTTGATCCTCATTACCACATGGTGGCCTGCAGTTGCAGCTCCATCAGCAGTACTTTAAAGCAATACAAAGAGGCATAGTTAGCATTGAATATTTACTCCAAAAGGAACATTTTTCAAAAAGACCCTAAGACAGCTTCTGAGACAGCAAGAATCATTACACAGTTACAAAAATAGGAATCTACATTTGAGGTTTATGAAGGGATTGAGTAGAGAATCACACCCCACCTTCAAAGCACTTTCTGATATTTACTTTCTTCTTATATTTACTAGGACCTCAGAGGTCAGCAAAACTACCCCAACAAGAAGCACTTGCTACATTCAGAACTCAAGTCAGTGCTCATGTTTGGGTAATGTTGGTGACAAATGTCTGCATTTAGCTAGTCATCTGAAAATGATGAAAGTGATAGTGATATGTCTGTTGAAGAACTCACAATCAAGACAACCCCAAAGAGAAGCACTTATGAACACAATAATCATCAGTGGCTCCATTTGAGGTGATCTGAATGTGATTCCAATGACATCACACTTATGTAACATTCTATAACAGAACCTTCTGTAGCACTTGTCACACAGCAGCAATTACTTTAGAATCACTNCAAAAAGACCCTAAGACAGCTTCTGAGACAGCAAGAATCATTACACAGTTACAAAAATAGGAATCTACATTTGAGGTTTATGTAGGGATTGAGTAGAGAATCACACCCCACCTTCAAAGCACTTTCTTATATTTACTAGGACCTCAGAGGTCAGCAAAACTACCCCAACAAGAAGCACTTGCTACATTCAGAAATCAAGTCAGTGCTCATGTTTGGGTAATGTTTGTGAAAAATGTCTGCATTTAGCTAGTCATCTGAAAATGATGAAAGTGACAGTGATATGTCTTTTGAAGAACTCACAATCAAGACAACCCCAAAGAGAAGCACTTATGAACACAATAATCACCAATGGCTCTATTGAAAGTGACCTGAGATTGATTGGAATCAGAGCCTTTAGTCAAGAAAGTTCAATAAATGCATTTTAAAAGTTCAATAAATGCATAATGTTTCCAAAGTCAATGAGTAATCGTGTAAATAATCATTATCTTAGTATTAACCAAAATTATCGTGATCATGATTTTTGCCATAATCGAGCAGCCCTATAACAAAATATAAACAGGTAAACATGTTTTGTGCTCTCAAATAATTGTTGGGTTCAAAACACCATGATTGTGACATAGTGTCCATTTCAAACTGGTGAGCATGAACTCAAGATTAGCCACTTCTACCTTTTCAGCTGATATTAACAAATCATGTCTTCTAAGCTAGACAGGTAAAAACACAAATGTTACAGGCTGGCTCACACTGTTCAACAGTCCACTAACCACTAACTGAAGCACTAAATGGTGTTTTCACTGTCTGTGGCCACCGTGCCAACCACGCACTTGTTTTCTACACTGAAACAAGTGCAGCTCATACAGTGATCTATAACTATCAATAGAGCAACACAAACTTATTGAGAATCTGCTATGACATATGCAGGCCAAGTTGTAATCTTCTGACCTAGACAAGTAAAAAGCTACTTGTGTTAGTTTGACTTTTTAAAGAGACATAAACCATCACCTCAGCATATCCTAATGACATCTTTTGTCAAACCTACTGATGCAGAAGCTTAGATTTCTCACAACTCTATAGTGTCTGTAAATAGAAGACTGCAAATTGCTTCTGGCTCGCACTGTTGAAAGCAGTGTGACGTTGTCGGCAGGATTAGAACCTGCCTAGGAGACCCAAATGGATTTCTAGTCCATCGCCTTAACCACTTGGCCCAAAATGGGGCAAGAGGGACTGCTAGAGTGGGGGAAAGAAGGGAAAAAGAGGGGGGGGAAGAGGGGGAAGAGAGAGAAAGAAAGGGAGGGACTCCATACATACTCCTATACCAAAAAAAACTGTACAGTCTATTAAACACTTCTAACCTTTTTTCACAAAACGTATTTACTTGTTTTCATAGAAATAACAAATTGACAGGAAAACGTGTGCTTCTCAGAATATTTTTGTTGTTTCTGGAAGACAATTCCAGCATTACTTTCACAAAGCTTGCTGTTTGTTGTGTGTTGGGCTTAACAAAATATATTGACATATATACATATATGTAATAAAATATATATAAATAAAAATAAATTCACAAACAAATTCACTTATATAAAAATTTTAAAAAGTACACTTCGCATTTGTCTCAAAATGAAACACTAATAATTAACTAGAGAAGGCGTGAATGCTAGATGTTGAAAGGCTTGATGCTAAATTGGATTGCTGGGTTTAAATGTTGAATAACACCAATAATGTATGAATGATAGGGGGAATTTTAAGGTCTGAATGGAATTTGTAGTTGAAAGTATGGATAAGTAGATAAACCTTCAGAAAAAACTTGAAAAAGTATGAAAATGTGTAAGAGAACAGTAGCAAGTTAGAAATTTGAGGAGGGAAGAAGAAAGAGGAACATTTCTGTTTTCACTTATGGACATCCATGGGGCAGTTGGCTTGCACCACTGCCTCTTGAAGCTGACTGTGCCAACTCTGTGAGTCTGTTTGCTTCCATAGTTACATGTCTATGACCGTTTATGTATAAAGTATGTATGTGGATATGTGAAATTTACTGTAAAACCTGGAATATTTTGGAAAGTATGAATGTTATGACTGAGAAAAGCAATAGCGCTTGATTCCTAATTGAGCTGAATATTTTGATGTTTCAATTAAGTTTCTACATTGAAAACTGTGGAACTAGTTAAGTGCCAAAAAAAGCAGCAGAACAATAATAACAAAGACATTTTTGTAACAGAAGAACAGAGGGTGCGAATGCTGGAAGCATTTGAAGACACCAATAAACTAATAACTACTAAGTAATTAACTTAATTCTTGTTCTTAAAGACAACTAAGATAACTACTGCTTGTCAAGAGTTTCTTTCCATTCTGTGATGGTCTGTCCAGATGCTGGACAATACCACTTTCCCTTAATCTGGGTATGGCCAGTGCTCTTGCTTTTGGACTGACCACATGTTCTACACTGATAATGGTAGTCCTCTTTGCAGTGCTGCTTTTTTGGTGGCTCCCCTCTTGCCACACGTCTTCAAGCGCTGCCTTTTGCAGTTTCCATTTTTGGTGACGATTGAAGTGGACTGATGACTGATCTGATGATGATGCTGTTGCCGTTGGTGTTGATACTGGAGATGGTGGTATATTGTACTGATGATACAAGGCTGAAGGGTAGTATTGCTGAGAGGGATGTGGTGGTGGCTGCGAGGACCACCCAGGGTATTGGGCTGGTGGCGGATGACCCTGCTGATACAAGTACCAGGCAGATGAAGGGGCTGGTGGCAGATGACCCTGACAATACGAGGACCAGGTAGGTGAAGGGGCTGGTGGCAGGAGACCCTGCTGGTATGAGGATGAGGCAGGTGATGGGGCTGGAGGCAGGAGACCCTGCTGGGATGACAATGAGGCAGGTGATGGGGCGGGTTGCAGGAGACACTGCTGGTATGAGGAGGAGGCAGGAGACACTCAAAATACAAGGGATCTGTGACATTTTTCAACCCTTTGTATGGGGTTTTTGGTTTCCCATTTGTCAGTAAGGCAAATGTCAAGAATGTTCCCATTTGTCAGCCCCTTCTTCAGAGAACCAAGGTTACTAAACTCTACTCATAGAACTAAGGTTACAACACTGAAAATACAGGGGATCTGTGACATTTAGCAACCCTTTGTATGGGGTTTTCGGTTTCCCATTTGTCGGTATGGCAATTGTCAAGAATGTTCCCATTTGTCAGCCCCTTCTTCAGAGAACCAAGGTTACTAAACTCTACTCAGAGAACCAGGGTTACAACACTCTACTCAGAGAACTAGGGTTACAACACTCAAAATACAAGGGATCTGTGACATTCAGCAACCCTTTGAATGGGGAGTTCAGTGTTCCCCTTTGTCATTATGGCAAGTGTCAAAAATGTTCCCAATTGTCAAAAATATAAGGGATCTGTGACATTTAGCAACCAGTTGTATGGAGAGTTCAGTGTTCCCAATTGTCAGTGAAGCACCCAGACTTGGTGGTCCTTTTCCTGGGTAGAAAATGGGCTTAGGGACCCTGGAGGTCCGAATTTTTTTCAGTTTTGACCAGAAATATCAACTCAACTATCCTGACTCAGAGAGGCCTTTTCTGGGCATGAGGGCCCCTGGGGACCACTAAATGTTGTTCTGACAAATGGGAAGCCTGACCACAACTTTGAAAGGCATAAAGAAACCAATTAAGTTTTCCCTCCAAGTTTTCCCTCCACTCTGACATTTGGGAACATTCTTGACAATTGCCTTACTGACAAATGGGAACCCAGAAAACCTCATGCAAAGGGTTGCTGAATGTCAGAATAACACTTATTTTCTGACCATTAGCAACCCTTTGAACCGGGTGGTCAGCGTTCCCAAATGGACAATGGCAAATGTCAAAAATGTACCCAAATGGACAGAAACATAAGGGAATGCCAAGGTCAAGAGGTCACAATT
Source organism: Maccullochella peelii (assembly GCA_002120245.1). Taxonomy (NCBI): domain Eukaryota; kingdom Metazoa; phylum Chordata; class Actinopteri; order Centrarchiformes; family Percichthyidae; genus Maccullochella; species Maccullochella peelii. The sequence goes on from LKNJ01005294.1 coordinate 29,083, forward strand.
AAGTCAATTAAGGAGATTTCGACCCTTTATACTCGAGCTAGAACGTTGCAACCTTTTTGTGCTAAAAGTTGGCATTGTAGACAACACCTGACATGAATTTGGTGGTCCTGGGTGCATGTTAAGGCTCCCAAAAAAGAGGTAAAAGTTCACAATGTCGCCAGGTACCCTTATGTTAATTTTTCATCATTTTCAAAAGATCAGAAGTTCATAACTTTTGATAGAAATGTCCCAGAGACTCCAAATTTAGCACACACACTCCTGTTGGGGCCTAGCACAAGGCCACATTGTCAACCCCCCCCTCCCAAAAAAAATTCCACACCTATGATTCATGGAAACAGGAGGGTGTAAGGACTGACAAGCCTGAGAGCACCTGTAAAGTTTGGGCAGATATTAGGTTTTTTTTTCTAAATATGCCAGAACTCTGATTTTTTAATATGTCATTGCCACGCCCAAGGGGGTCACATGCAACCAGCTAAAAATGCAAGGGTTTCAACTTCTGACATTTAGCAACCATTTGAATGGGGTTTTCGGTTTCCCATTTGTCAGAACCACCCAGTCAGAGGAGACCTCATACTGGGTAAAGCAGGTGGTATGAGGGCCCTGGAGGACAATGTTATCTCTTTCTGACACATGGGAACACTGAACTCCCCATTTAAAGGGTTGCTAGATGTCAGAATAACCCTTATATATTGACAATTGGGAACCCTTTGAATGGGGTGGACAGTGTTCCCAAATGGACAATGGCAAATGTCAAGAATGTTCCCATTTGTCAGAGTGGAGGGAAAACTTAATTGGTTTCCCTTGTCATACCTTTGAATGGGGTGGTCAGGTGTCCCATTTGTCAGAATAAGATTGTTGGTCCCCAGTAACCCACATGCCCAGCAAGAGCCTCTCTGAGTCAGGCAAGCTATGCTGACATTACTGGTCAAAGAAAGGAAATTTCTAACCTCCAGGGTCCCTGAGCCCATTTTCTACCAAGGAAACGGATCAACCAAGTGTGGGTGCTTCACTGACAATTGGGAACACTGACCGCCCCATGCAAAAGAATGTCACAGTTCCCTTGTATGTTGACAAATGGGAACATTTTTGACAATTGCTGGGGTCAAGGGTACACAGACCCCCCAGCAAGGTCCCAGAGACACCCCAGGTTTGACACACGCAGCCTGGCTGGGGCCTAGAGCAAGCCCCCAGGACCAAAAACCCTCCGCGGCACACAGAAAAATAAATTGTATTCTGGACAGCAGCACACTTTGGGAGGGGTCTGTCGGGGTTCCCGGAGTGAAAATATGACAATATTGACATAGGTTGACCCAATTGTCAAAAATGTACCCATTTGTCAATATGTATGCAGCATAATTACATTAATAATCCATATGGATCCTGTTTGTCAAATCGGTATCCTAAATGTCAGTGACCCAGGTGTCAAAAATGTTCCAATTTTTCAACACGTACACAGCACAGTTACGTTTGTTTTCAATTCAATTCAGTTTTATTTATATAGCGCCATATCATAACAAAGTTATCTCAGGGCACTTTTCCATAAGGAGCAGGTCTAAACCGACTCCTTATGTTTACAGAGACCCAACAACTCCCACCAAGAGCAAGCACAAGCAACAGCGGCAAGGAAAAACTCCCTTTTAACAGGTAGAAACCTCAAGCAGAACCAGGCTCTGGGTGGGCGGTCATCTGCCTTGACCGGTTGGGTTGAGAGAGATGAGAGGGAGAGAGAGAGAGCATGAGGAAAGCGAACATGCAGTAGCACAGCACGGTTCAGTTCTACATACAGATGTAAAGCAACAGTAGTGGAAATAATATTAATGTTCATACAAATAAAAGTAAT
>LKNJ01005295.1:0-24288 GCA_002120245.1 Maccullochella peelii
GTTTGTCCTCTCTGGTAGACAGAGGGTGCTAAAATAATCCTTTGTCATTCTGAAATCTAATGTTTTTAGCTAGCTACAGGCATTTTGTTAGCATTTCAGCCCCTGGTTGCACATTGTGGCGTCGATTGTTTTCCCCTCCGGTGGGCGTGGTTTTCAAAGTATGACGCGTTGCGCTTTGTCTCTATAAACAGATCATGTGATTTGTACATAAAATCTGAATAACTATAGCTGTCAAATAAATGTAGTGGAGTAGAAATATAACGTAAACTACGTAGATTGAGTGCAGTACTTGAGTAAATGTACTTTTACATTTCACTAAACAGAGGGGAAGAGAGCGAGTAATTAATCGGGAATGAATTCTCCAAGCGCCCTCGCCAGATCAGTGTAATTCTCTGCTGTATTTGTCTGGACAGCCAGACTCCGACTTGGCAGTAGTTTGTCTCCACGGAGACATGTGAAAGGTTGCTAACTGGGGATCACTTGATCTTGTGAAACCTTTGTGGGGAGGAGGGGTTGAAAGCTGAGAGAGCCAGAGGTGCTGAGATGTAGAGACCCCGGGCAGAATGAGTTTGTTTTTGCGGGGGGGGAGGAAGCAAGCATGATGTAAACATTTAGGGGTGCAGCACCCCCCACATCAGTCTGGCATATGTTTGTGTGTGTTTGTGCTCTTCGGCTCGTGACAGCGCGTGACAACACTGCATCACCCCCTCCCCCCCAACCCTCCAACCCTCCATCTGTCCGCCTGCCGCACTTTTCTTTTTCCTGATGAGCTCATGGTCTCTGGCATCAAACCCCAGGTTGGCAAAGTGGCCAACTACACACTGCAACACAGCTGGACGACAGCAGAAAGAGACTTAGATGTTGGAAAAGGAAGAGAAAGAAGTACTAGTAAGAGAGAAAGGCTTGGAAAGAAATCAGAGAGAAAAGGTCGAAGAGAGAAATCAGAGGTCCACCAGCTTTTTGTATGTTTTCTGACTGCTGCTGCTAGTGGCTTTGGTAAACTGAGGACACCCCCCTGAGGCCCCATCACTGAGGTATCCACAGATATGCCTGCTGCAGCAAGAGTTCACCATTTCCCCCAGGATCAACAGAAGATCAGCCGTGCTCAGATCATCCTCAGGAGTGAGTAGTCAGCCTGACGGAACTGCTTGAGGGGGATGGTTGTGTGCTAGTTTGCATGTGAATATTGCAACATTGCATTGTATCTGTTTCATAAAGGCAAGCAACAATTAATCAGTGAAACTATCGACAAAATATTTTTGAGTCAAACATTCTCTGGTTCCTGGTACTTACTCTAAATGTGATGATTTGCTGCTTTTCTATCTTACATTTCATTGTAAATTGAATATCTTTTGAGTTTTGGACTTGGTCAGAGAAACTAAGCAATGTCACCTTTGTTTTTGGGAAACTGTAATGTGCATTTTTTCCTATTTTCTGACATATTATGAACTACACAATTTATCGACACATTATAATTGATAATGAAAATGATTGCAGCCCTAGTAGTAACAACAATGTATAAAGACCAGTGTCAGTTGTCTGTAGCCCTTTTTAAACAGAGATCCTGCAATACTGCCGTAAAGAAGACCTGTCGTCACGCCGGCTTTGCTTATTTACACTGAACCAAACAACGGCAGCATATTGCTGCCCCAGTGTGTTATTTTTAGATAGCATGGCGGTGTTCTGGAAAAAAAAAGAGGCGTGACGTGTAACACAACGTTGATCTCGTCCTCTGCTCTAAGTGTAAGGACCTCCGGGATTCGTTGTCTCCCCAATTTGCAGACATTTCGGTTCCTGTAGGTTAGGCTTTTTAAATCCCCTGGTGGTGGGTCGCACACATAACATGTCAAAACCTCGCACCCCTGTCCCGTCCTGCTGGCTCCCCCATTTTACAGACGTTGATTCGGCTCTGTCAAGCAGGGTTTATGCTTGACGCAGCGTCCCTCGCGGGAGTGCCCGTGCTCCAAAAATGACGTCATCACGTAACTTGCGATAAGCCATGTTGGTTTATGACCATCTTCCGGTAACACTTGTTGACTTCTTGCTTATTCACAGAATGTTTTCTTTTGTATGACCCCTGGAGAATACTGCAACGGATAGCCTGTTAAGCATAAACACCTCTGTGCAAGTTCGAAGCTCACACAACATCTGTGGAGGCACGTGTCACGCGCGAGCATAAACCATGCTTTACTTCCTCCGCTGCTGGCTCAACGGCAGAACAACAATGCCCCCCCATTCCGTGTTCGTATGTTTTATACAGACGGCAAGGCGGAATAACAGCGGAACATTCTTGCTTTTAACAGGCTGTATATACGGGGCCAATCTGATACATGATCCTTTATTCTAGGGATCAGGACGTGACCAATCCAATTATATACTGATTTTTAGCCACCGTTGGTATAACGCTGTAAAACACAATTTCTAAAATAATGTTGGTGTATGAACATCTTCGCTTATAGTTAAGAAGTTTTGTTACGTGTAGCTTACACGTGGAAGAATGATCCCAATCAGTAAAAATAAAAAGAGCTTATCTTAGGGTAAGGTATCAAATCATTACTTAGCATTGGCCAAGTCCAGGTTTCTGAAGTGGAACCAGGAGAGAAAAGGTAGAATGAGTTGAGTTCAGTTTCAATTCAGTTCAGTTTTATTTATATAGCGCCATATCATAACAAAGTTATCTCACTTTTTCATATAGAGCAGGTCTAGACCGACTCTTAAACCGGACCGACGAGTTAAATTGAATATCACACATGAGTGTGATTTACTGCTCGGAGTGAAAAATCCATGAGTGTGTGTGTGTGTGTGTGTGTGTGTGTGTGTGTGTGTCAGTGTGTGTTTAAACCTTTAACATTCCTCATGGGACACCATGAGCCTCAGACACATTTTAGTCGTAAGCGAGGCCTCCATGGAGACTTGCCCTGATTGGCTACGGAACCATTCTGTAATTTCATTGGTTAAGCTGCGCTCTAGTTGTCATGTAGCAACAGTGAAGGAAGGCCGGAGGGAGGACTGACCACAGTTGCCATGGTCTCCTGATCTTTCAAAGAGAGGTTTAAGTTTTGTACATTCGAGCCACAGCACGAACATGTCTTTGTGTTTGTCAATAGTGTGTACTGTGTGTGTAGATTTCTTTGGCCAGCCATTAAAGTGTATGCTGCAGTTATGAGTGATGCAAATGCAAAATGCCATAAACAAAAAATAGAAGCCACTAATGGATGACATGAGGGCTTTTGGAATTCTTAAACATGACCAAAAACAAAGGCAAAGCTGCTAACAGAAAACACAAGGGAATCTAAACCGTTCAAAACACATTATGAAGTATATTTATCTAGTGTAGCATTCCATGGCTAAGCACTGAGGCTATTCTGAGGCCTGGTTCCAGGCCTCAGAATAGCTTCCTGCATCTCTGATTTTCTTTAGTGATTCAAATAGGTCTGGTGGCCATCGACAGCTGTTTCCCTGGTAGTCAGCATTAAGAATCTTCCTATGTAAAAGCCAGAAATACTTCCACAAAAATAAAGGCAAGTGTAGGTGAAATAGTAGGTGAAAAGTATCATTAGCCGCTACTAGCATAACCCAACCCTCTCTGACCAAGATGTGGGAGGTCGAGTTGTGTGTAATGTAGGTGCAAGAATTTGATAAGGAAGGAGTACTTCCATCGTCCATCGTGAATCTCATGATGTTATAGGAGTGCAGTGCTAAATCAGTGGGGTACTCTTTTAAGTTAACTGATGACTAGTTACTGATATAGTATAACAATATAATATAGTGGCTCACATGTAGCAATGCCTCATCTGAAAAAAAGACAGACCCTGTTATTTCAGAAGAAATTAAAAATATGTATTAATTAAACATTAATCTCAGGAAGAATATAGCAGAAGTGCTATATCACACAGTACAGACTATATTGGATGAGGTAATTATTACCAATGTCATCTAGTAAGTAAATGAATCTCAAGATGAGATGCGTCATGATCTGTCTGATTCAGCTCAGCAGGTAACACTTGACTCGTGAAACCTTCATCGTATCCCACTGTTGTAACTACACCCCCCCCACCCCTCTTTGAGAACCACTGGGCTTTGGCAAACTAACCCCCCCACTCCTCAAACAGAAAACGACTAACATGAACACTAGAGCCTGACCACTGGATTTTTGAGACCGATTCAAAAATCAAAACAGTAATTTTTTTTAACAAACAACAATCTTGATATGAATCCCTTAGATTTAAAAAAAAAAATTTATTGTGACCAAGATACATACTAAGTGGGACATTTTACAGTGTAAAAAATTAACTTGTCAGTGCTTTCTAGTAACTATGTAATGGTGACACTGTTTGTAAATGACTTCAAACGTTTGTCATATCTGTACTGTGATTTCTTCTTACTTATTGCTAACATAAACACTGACACGATATATTTGCAATAAGCAAATATCGGCTGCTAAGTGATACAAAAGGTACCTTATTTTGTCTTCTTTTCTGTCATCGTCTTTTGACTGAGATGGATAAAACATCCACTGATACCACAACACTTTAGTCACACTGTGTTTCCATCCTTTAGCCACTGGCCAATGATCATTACATTTGCTAAAATCTCAAACTTGTCATTGCTTTCCCACTCAGTTGTCCATCTTTCTATATGGAATATATTCATTTCTTGCCAGTGACCAAAATTAAGCAGAAGAAGAAGAAGGTATACCAAAACCAGCATTCCTACATGTATGCCATGCCACTCGCCCTAATTGTGTATTTGTGGAGTTCTCTAGAAGCTTAAGGCAGGCATCAGAAATGCTATAAAATGTCTCTATAAAATATGCTTTTAGCTCTGATGTTGAATTATATACCAGTGGCACACTCCTTCCTCTCCATCTAATATGATCTGCTGCTGTCTCTTGTAATTTAGCGCTGACAAAATCAGCCTTTTCACAATTTATTGAGCATTCACTGACAGTTGTGAATGATCGGAGACTCATTTCACCACAGAAGCTGATGGGGCAGATTTGTGCACAGCTGCCTCCTCCTGTGCTTCTCTCCTCATTTTCCCCTCATTTCCTCCCCATTTCTCTTTTTTCCATTGTTTCTATAATTCAAGTTTTTACAATGAAGAATACATGTAGAAAGAAATTATGGAAAGCTACATCTGACTGCAGTGCTCCTCCTCTTTATTGCTATCTGCCTGTGTATCTCACACACTCTGGTTCAAAGGATTTGGTCTCTTTTGTTGCCATTAGCCTGGCAAGCTGCAGTAATATATAATTCATGGCAGTATTGGTTTTGTGTGTCTAAAGGGATGCTTTTGGGTGAGGTTGAGGTAGCCGCTAAACAGGAATATCCCAGCCTTTTCCCTGCCTTTGTCTCAGTGTTAAGATGCAATAATGTCTGGCTGAATTTTGGGAAAATGTGTATAAAATGATGCACAAGCCATCTATTAGATATAGATGATAGATAATATCTCCATTAGATGGAATGGTGCAGCTATAAAAACATGGAGTCTTGTCAGTGTTAACGTCATATAGCTTGAATAAAGAGTTGGAACAAGCTGATACAGAATGTACTGTATGTGAAACTGTCAGAGTAGAATGAGATCTTCCAATTTTAAAGCTACTTATAGGGAAAATAAAAGGGGAAAGCTGGATGTCACAGCGTTAATTGCCAGAACATTTATCACGCTTCCCAATAGGGATTAGTTTTATAATCAATTGATCTACCAAATTTGTTGATTCATCAGTTACTTTACTATCATATAAATGATATCTTTAAGATGATGAACCACCAGAACCAGCACATTTGTGGCATTTTCAGTAATTGATTATCAAAACAGTTGCAAGTGAACATTCTGTTAATCAATTAATTGACTTATTGTTTCACTTCAAGTTCCCAGAGTAATCCAGTTTCCCATGGATGAAGTAATGGCGCAAAATAATGTGGGCAGCTTTTGTCACCGCTCTTCATAACTGGCACTTAGTCTCGTCATATTGGAAAGATCCAAATCCAAAGAGTCTTGCAAAAGTCTTGGAATCTTTAAGGAGCCATTTCTTTGGTTCGGTCTAGATGCTTTTGACCCAGTTGTTGTTTTTCCTAAGTCCATGATGAAACTAGCTAACTCTAACCCCGCTCTCCCCTAATGCCTCAGTGAGTACCCCAGTGTTTACCTTAACTCTTCAAGGCCGTCTAATAGGCCGGCCCACGTGTTACCGGGCAGATCTGAAACTATAATAAGTTCATGCTTGCAGGTTGTGTCACTCTGACATATCTCCTCGCCTGACACTGAGATATTCTAGTAGGGCAGTGGGCTGGAATCGAATGTCCAGCAGTTATCCATAGGGGTTGAGGATGGCAGAGGTGTAGATTTCGGTATCGTACTGCCCTTCTAGACATCCTGACCCCCCCGAGCCCCAAAATAATCCCCCAACATGTAGGACACAGTGAAGGAGTCAGAGATAGACACAAAGAGAGAGACCAGCTCTGTTCATGCTGGATCTACAATGGATTTAATCTCCTTCAAATCTGTCTGTAATAGGATCCAATGCTAATTAAGATATTAATATTCTTTGATCAAGACAGAGGTCCTATGATAATACTAATCCTGTGTGAATCAAATGAAACTCTTGGCTATAATTTGTCTTTTTTATGTTGCTTCTCTAAATCAGGGAGTAAGACATTTTTAAAGCTCGTTCTTAAACATCAGAAAACAATTTCATCATTCATTATCTCATACATTATTTGACCGGTTCCCCAGAGGCCTCAGTTCTTCCAAATTTGTGGATTTTTAAAAAATATAAGAAGGTATTTTCTGAAATGAATGCATTTCCTTAAAGTACTTAAAGACTTTTTTCTTGTTAATCAAAGTACAGAATTGGAATTCATCAGTGTGCCTCAGGACGTTGGAGGTCTGCTTTGTCAGAGCAGCACTTTTAAAAGAAATGACGCCACTCTGGTTTCTTTACTTTACAAGATGACTCCTAAGGACATAACTTACCATAAAACTTGGAGTCCTTGAATCCCATTAAACATGACATTGACAGTTATTAAGAATCCATTGACATTAATAGCAGAGAATGTGTATGAGCTTTTAAGTCCCTAAATACTGTAATATCAGCCATCAAATAAGGTCTATGGCGAGGTTGTTTTAAAGTAATGAAGTCATGGATAAGGTTAACAGAGGTCAGAGTGAGGACAGAGGTGGAGAGATAACAATTGATGAGGAGAGTTGGAAGCCAAATAGAGAATCTGAAGTAGGCCTATGTGTGCCAGGTAGCCCATTTTCGTTGGCCATCTAATATAATGGTTATTGATGGAGCGTCCTAATCAGACCTCAAAGAACCATTTCACCTTCTTCTGCTGGAAACACTAACGTAAGCAGGAAGCAAGAGAGGGAGACAAAGCAGCAAAAGAGCTATTAGGTAGGCACATTCCCAACTCTGTTCTTCATCTTCATCTTTATTCCTTGATCATTTCTTTTAACTCTGCCTGCAATGCACACTGTATGGTATTCAGTTCACAGTCACAGGTCTTTTTTTATTTTTTTATCTTGGACTCTTAGATCTGGGCTCATATTTATCAAGTGTCTCAACTTTCTTGACCAAGAATATTATTCCTATCTCAGCCAATATTTTGGAGATCTCCAGACGAGTCCTAACCTGAGCTGGCGTTCAGGTAAAGACATTCTGTGAGTGGAGAGATGTTTTGGGAAAGACAATGACAATAAGCTTATTAAAAGATACAGTTCTGACAAAAACTGAATCATTTGTGACTGACCTTGTGCTGGTGCAGAGAACACGTGCTTTCGGCAGAATCCAGTGTCCTCACAACCTCATGCTTCTTAAATGCAGCTACGCAAATGTGATGATTCTGTGGGAACTAAGAATCAAACTTTGACAGTTCTTCAGTGCTTCAGAAAGATAATGTGCCCGACAAGGTTTCTCAGTGAGAACGAACTTGCATTTGACTACAGTTATGGTCTCCTAACTGGAAGTCACCTGATAAATTGTGATAAACAAACAGGTATTGTTTGATAGGGCTGACACAGTAAGATAAATTCATGCAGCTGAGTCAAATTACCTATGATTTAAATTAACATAAACATTTATTGTTACTTAGTCTACAATGGAAGTGGTGTGTTGGTAAATATAATTTTGAGATTTTAGCTATTTCTTAACTTCGGCATCATATTTTTGCATATATAACCAGTGTAACTTTACCTAAGTTACGTATTTGCCCTACACATATAGCGTTTCAGATGTTTCCCTTGTCTAAAACTACAAACCACCCTGTCTTCATTTCTACTTTGCGGGTCTGAATGTTGTACTGTAAATTAGCAATGTCACACTCTCCTAGGAGGTATCCCTCTCATTGCTGAAAGTGCAGGAAGCTTCATAAATGCTTACTCTGAAGTCTTAGGTTCACTTTCACCGTGATTATTAGAAGGACCTATTTAATAGAGCAATATATTTCAATGGAGCAGGTGTCATTTTCTTTTCCTGCTTAGCCTTACAAATGCTGTCATTTTAACCCTCAGACGATGACATCATGAGCTAAATGTGATACTATATGTGGATTCTAGCTTTTCAAAAATGTGTCCACCCTGTAATCCTGCTATCTGTGCTTTAACAGGACGGTCTAAATAAACCTGGACGCGGACATAAGTCTTACAGTCAGGTTAACTTTTATTTTTACAGAGTAGTCTGTCTGTGATCGCAGAGTGTGTGCATCATTTAGCGTCGAGTTACTGGCTTCACTTCCTACTGGAGCCACACATGCTAAAAATGTACACACTTATCATACTGTCAGGCGCTTTGGATCAACCATGTCCACCATTACAGAGCTTCATGTATTATTCATAACCCCTGTGTGCTTTTTAGTGGGTTCGTCTCTAACGGCATGATGGATGGACATGTGTATGTGTAGGAATGCACTGAACAGATACTCATCCAGCACAAACAGACTCAGAAACACCGTCAGCTCTTCACTTACACAAACATAGATGGATAGCAGCTTTGATGACAGGTTGTTTCTCTGCTAGGAGAATGGATGGGTGGGCAGGTCAAACAAAGGAAAACAACCCTGTCCTCTCATTTGCAGCACTCAGTCTCTCCTTTGGTGTTCTCTTTGTATTTTTCTCCTCCTGGTTTTGTATTATTCCTTCCTTTGTTGTGTGTTGTCATTCACCTACTCTCATAAAGTACACTGACATGCTGTGGTAGTATAGTGGTTTAATCTTTGTCGCAAACAACAACAAAAAAACCCCAATACAGACATTTAAACTGGCCGTGATGATTTTGATTGGAGTGTGGAACTAAGCAGCCAATCACAGTCTGGAGTGACTTTACACGGACCAATACAATACCCGTCTGCTGTAGCAGATTACAGACAGCAGAATCAAATACTGTAACACACACAATTACAGCGACAGTCATTCAGTAAAAATTTAAAGTTTACTGTATATATTTAATCAGCTTCTCTTCTTTTATTTCCTGGTGAACTGAATGACCATCAAACTCTGAGCCACTGTGGGAAGGAGAGGCTGTCACATCTTCCTCTCCTCCCCCTCGTTTTGCAAGCAGTACAGTGTATTTTTCCTGGATTGGTGATTGAAAGCATATAACCATGTTAAACCATGATCACTGGGCTTTTACTCTGTTTCATAGTATTTAAAAATGTACTTGATGGTGCTGACGTACAGCTGTCTTTTGCCCATGAAGGCTGGGGAGATGCGAGGTGCGTTTCTGGAGTGTGACTGAATAAAGTGCTGATGGAGAATTTAGAACAGTTACTAGCAGAAAAAAGCAGGCAGTAATGACAGTAACTTTAGCTGCTATAGAGCACCATGTTGTGGAACTGTTTTTCACAACATGTTACCATGTAACAGTCAAAATCTGAAGTGTAATGTACTGCACAGTACAGTCTGCATGGCAACCTGAATGCAGTGTGATGCTATAGGCTGAAGGTTACAAGCCACCATGCTGTGGTGGACTTACCTGTGTATCGCTGTGTACAGCTGAGCGCCCCTCACTGACTTTATACTGTAACATGTTATCTTTTCCTGTAACTTCAGTGACCCTTTATGTTTAACCCTCATCCTACCAACATATTTAACATACAAGGACTACTGACTGGGGCCCCTGGGGACCCCAAGAATAAACTACTGTAAGAAACAACCATCATAGCAGAATGTTAACTTATTTCTTCTAAAAAATATATCAGTTGTGTCATCTTAAAAAAACAATTATTATTTTAGGAAAGTTACCGTTAAATTGCATATTGTGTAAAATGAGAATATATACTTTTCTTTAATACAAATTGCAGCTTTTATCCCAAGTTACATCCACATCAGTACTTAAAAGCTTATTTACCATCCTTTGATCCTGGTATGATACTTTAAATGAGGAGCCATAGCAAACGCCACATGACTATTAAAACTGCAGGCGGAGTTGGCTGCTTTTGACTTTAAAAGAGACCCCAGGACCCCAATACCTTGGTATTTTTAAAAAGCACTAATTAAAACAGAAACAGAAAACAGTGATATGAGGTCATTAGGAACAAACTGATTTGATAAAGTCATGACAAATTGGAATGATAGAATAAAGCACCTGTGGGGATATGAAAAGAGTATACCTCTGGGGTCTGCGGGGACCCCAGCTGGTAGGATGAGGGTTAATGCTACTCCCTGGGATCTAAATGAATAATTTAGATGAAAGACATAGTGTATCCTTCACTACATCCCTGCACACACACACACACACACACTGGTAATGATATTGAAGGCAGCAGCGCTGTCCTTCTCTGTATCCCGCATATGAATAATAGATTGGATCCAGGAAGTACAAACTGGCCGACCACCCCATCAGGTACAGATTCCTACCACATCCTGTACATCTCTCTCTCTCTCTCTCTCTCTCTCTCTCTCTCTCTCTCTCTCTCTCTCTCTCTCTCACCCCCCCACTATTTGTCTCTTTCTTTGCCTTTTGTGTTTCGTCAGTTTGTTTTTTCCTCATTCTTTGTCTCTGTCCGACTCTCATTCCCTGAGCTCTTTCTTTCTCTCTTTGCCTCTTATGTTCATCCCTCCCTCCCACTCCCTATCCCTGCCTCTCCTCTTCCTTTGTTTCCATCAATTATAATCTATTGGAGAACCGGCACAAAGCCACACCAGCCATTTCAGCGTCATCTTTGTGTACCGTCAGGATATTAAGGCGTCAGATTACAGAGGATAAAGAGCTTGACCGGCTACTGCAACAGAAGAAGGTTCAAAATTATGTTTATTAGAAGCAGTCGTTTTCTTGGCGGAACTGAAGTTCATAACCATCACTCTAAGCTTTACAGAACTCCAGCAGTGTGGATAATTCAGAGCTAAGGCACAGGAAATTGAAAGAAGAACGTCCGAAGCCTGAGCTATGGTTTTGTATATGAGTTCCCAGGATTGTACTGAGGGAGCTGGGCTGGTGGGGGCAGCTGGCAGCGGGATGGTAGTCATACTGAGGCCTGGCAACGGGTCAGACGGGGCCCCACACGGACTGTGGCGCTACGTGTGCTGCCAGAGGAGGCCTACACTGACGCTGACTTCATGTAGGTATACAGAAGTGATGGGAACAGACACCTGCAGTCGTGTGAGTCCGTGGGAAAAGATGGGGTGGGATTTTAAGGTTGAAGTCAGTTAGAAAACTTTATTTATTGATTTTAGTTGTGGAAATATAAGCTATTCTTTTTAAAAATTCTTTACCTTGCCTCTGCCTCTTGTTTTTTCTCTCCTTAGTCCTTTAAACTATTATCAGCCTTGTCCTCCTGCTGAGGACAGGAGGTATTACAAACACTCTCCTTCCCTGGGGTGTATTTCAGTACCAGATAGTGATCTCTGGACCAGCTAATGTAGTGAAGTGCAACTCACTTTCTCTGTGTTCTCTGTCTGCTTTAGTCTGTGAACAGCTAGCTACCTCTCTTTAGCTTTTCGTGCCTTCACTCTGTCTCTTTTTTTCTCTTCTTTCCCAGTATTATGTCTGATAGTGTTTTTGGAAGCAGGCCAGGGCTAAGTGCTGCTGGTCATTGAATCAATTCGGATCTCTTAAGACTTATATGCAAAAGTGAACTGGTCTGCTTTATGTGCACAACGCCTCAGTCAGTGGTATGTTTTTATCTATAAAGACGTTCCTGGCAAACTTACTTATCTTGTCTTAAACTTGAACATCTGGACATCAGGTGCGATTTGTTGTTCCCAAAGTCTGGACTGAACTGGGAAAGAAAGCTTTTAGGTTTTCTGCATCTACTGCATGGACCAATCTACAGATTGATCTTAAAATTCAAAACATAATACCCCTGAACAATATTAAAGCTATGGTGAAATCTATTGAGTCCAGGTTATCTGTGTGAAAATGTTTTATCTGATCAGTTTTAATGTTACTCAAATCTGTGTTTGCCTGTTAACTGACTGTTGAAAGTCTGTGTCCCTTGTAAAAGAGATCTGTGAACTCAATGGGACAAACCTGGTTAAATAAAGGCTAAATACAACATTTAAAAAATAGCTTCCATTTGGCGAGATGGGAAAATGTCTGAATGTCTGTTTGGAGAAGGCACCTTGACAGTCAGTGGGTCTAGTGAGTGTTGTGACGTTAGAATTTAGAAATGTAAGATGCCACAAAGTTACATTTCCTTGTAGTGAAATAGTTCGATCATAAGATGCAGTAATAAAGAGCTTGGTCTAATAAGAAAATTAGGCTTAAATGAGTGTCAGGCCCGTTGATCTGATCTTAAGTCTTCCCTCCTGAGCAGCTTTCAGGGCTGCGGCCCTGCTAGGCTGCCGTCTGTGTTCTGTCATTAGCACATTGCTCTATTAGAGCAGACAGTAACACAATTACACCCACAGGCAGCGGAAGATGGAGACGAGAGACCATGTCAGCAATTACAGTCGCAGATATTGACTGCCTGTGGACTCGGCTTAATTCAATAGTATTTCAATTCAGCCCATACAAAAAGGAAACCATCAAGATGGTAATAAGATGAGATGATTTGGATAATCATGGCAGATAGAGAGCTAGATGTAAAAATGGTTATTCTGTGTTCCCTGGAGATGTGGCATAGTGTTGTACATCCTTATCTTTCTGTTTCACTCCACGCTGTTGTAAAACGTGCAGAACGTTCTCAAGCAGAGGTCAGATTGGCTCACGTGCTTTGGATTTGGCTTCCAAAGTCCGTAGTTTCTGATGAAAATGATTGTCCCTGTAACTGCATGAGTGATATTCACTGCTGCTCATGTCTGATTCACTGGGTGGCTGTTCATATGAACTCTAGGATGTCAGTAGGGCATTGACTAAAATAAAACTAGAGGAATTCTAATGATATGAGATTAGGCTTGGGGTTTGACAGTATCAAATCCGAATCCTTTTGAATCCCCTATTGAACCTCATTAAGTTTAGCTTTCATCATTTGCAGAGTTATAAATAAATACAAATCAAAGATTCAGTTCAGATCTGTGATCACCTGTTGGTGGGCGAGAAGCCAGAGATGCTGCAGTTTTTAGTGGTAACTACTGAATGAAGAAGATATGAAATGTTGATTAATATTGATTGTTCACTGAAATAATGCCTGTAACATACTGAGTTTTACACCAGACTTTTCACAAACTACTTGATCCAAATAATGGAGGTCCTGATTCTTAAGTATGAGCTCAAAACATTGATTTGATATGCACAAAAAGTTTAACTGGGAGACTTTAACACACCGGGATCAGCAAGGTCATATCTGTAGAGTGGCCAAAACCACACTGTTCACTCACAGTTGTAGAGTGTTTGTGAGTGAGTATGTGGCAGAGTACAGTCAGCAGCTTGGAGAGAGCACATTAACCAACAGGCAAAGGTTTCAGCGTAGCTGTTATTAACATGAATTGGCTACAGCTGTTCTAATCTAGTGCCAGTGACATTGGTCATTTTAACAAGCGAGAGCAACACAAACGTTACCTGCATGTTTTCAATATTGGTCTTTGCCAATAAAAAATAACAAGGAGAGATTTGTCAGCATCGGAGCTCAATCAATTCAGGGTAACCGGATCCATAATGGAACCGGTTATAGGAACCCAAACCTATATGAGATAGAGGAAAATCCTCACATTGGAGAGCCTGAAATTTTCTACATTTTCATTTGAGAAATTACTTAACAATAAACTAATTATTAAAAATGCTGACGATGGACTTTTTAATTTGATTTGTCAGCTAACAAGATGACCTGGCAGTGAGAAGATGTTACGGTGCAGGGTAACAATACAAACATGTGACTGCAGTCTCTGTATCAATGTTTCTCTTGCTGTCTACAATTTAATCTTACAGTCAATTTGTTCTCCTAAAAAGTTGATCCCCTGACAGTTTGTCTTTGCCAGGCAAATTGTGTGGATTGTTTCAAGACTTTTCAAAAACTATTTAAGGATATTAAAGATAATTAAATCAGCCCAATTCAAATAATTTACGTATATGCCTTAAAATGAAACAATAAGCATCTATTGATTTCTTGATTTCTATTGAAGAGAAAGGTGTTTTGAAGGGGTTCCAGAGTTTGCCACTGTGATGGTACTGTCTGACGCCAAACAACAATTGGCACTAAAATGGGCACAGCTGTCTCAGGATTGAATAATGTAGGTTACCTATACTTATTGGCACATAAACGTGGTTTGGATAAAAACTCTCTTTGAGCTGTATATATAGTTTCTGTTAAACTAGAAGAGATCACGTCTGACTGTGTTGGAGGCTCAGAACTGAGACGCTTCATCACAAAACATCAGTTTTTGTCATGTCCAGTGGTAGTTCAGCTCTTGGCCTCTGCTTTTACACATTCTGGTGTTAAAACCTTAATTAGTCATAGAGTCTATCTTTATTAAAATATACCACTTTTATATGAATAAAACTCTAAAAAAAACAAAAAAAAAAACATCACAACAGGAGATTCAAAAACCACTGCAATAAATTGCATCAGTGGAACGTTGGTTGACCTGTTGGGCGTCTATCAGAGAATTTAAAATCTTTTTATGAGACATGATGTCAATTTTGCTTAGCCGTGTGTGTGTGTGTGTGTGTGTGTGTGTGTGTGTGTGTGTGTGTGTGTGTGTGTGTGTGTGTGTACCTACAGAACGCTCCATTGATCCACAGCTTCCCCTGAGGATGTAAAAAACACAGACAGATGTAGTTTACCAGCAGCACTGTCAGACTGGTCTTTGCTGACCCACTTTTTGCTCTTCCTGGTTTCCCCTGGCCATTACACCAAAACACCACCAACCAGAAAAGTTATTTTGCCCTAAATCCCAAGTGAATAAACAACTTTCACACTCTTGTCATATGATATCAGTAGAAAACATTCATTGCTGTGATACCACTATCACATCAATGATGGTTGTGGGCCTTGTGCTGACTCATCAGATAGGAGTTTTTGTGCTGACACTAATGGTGGCCAGTAGACTGGTTTCCATTAACTCTTGTCATGGTCAGTGCTTACTCATTATTAGCCAAGGTCACGCACAGCACCACACATGGCTCCTTTACTGTTTATGTGTCTCTGTTTCCATCCCAGGACGAGTTTGTGTTCATCTTTTTGCATTTTTGTCAGGTGTTTCCAGACAAAAATGAGCAAATGAAACCAAATGTTTTCCTGACTCAACACTCTTTGGAGCACAAATGTGTGAGGTGATTTCAAGGTTTTAACTGGTCTTCTGTGGTTTTAGAAAAGTCTGCATCGTGTCACTGTTCTTGTGTGTCTTGTGTTTGGCTGGGGCAGAAATTTCAAAGGTCCTAAATTCCACAAAGAAGCTTGATAATTCATGTAAAATAATGAAGAAACAAACAGAGCTGTTTTTACAGTGCTCTGGTTGTTTTGACTCAGACATGGCAAACCCTATTTTCTTCTCTTGTGGAAAAGTAGCTAACGTCAATCCCAATGACAGTATTAAGTGGGGGCAATGTGTGTGAGCATGTTGGTATTCAGCAGCAGTCGTCAGCCTGGCTGCAGCCCAGAGTCTGCCTGTTTTATCTCTGTCTGTCTGTCTGTCTTTCTCTTCAGACAGTTAACACTTGGCTGAGTACTAATTGCAGTCAAATCTGCTCCCTTTTCAGCTCCATCCAGATTCAGAATCCTCTGGTGTGTGTGTGTGTGTGTGTGTGTGTGTGTGGTACACAGAAGGAGAAAGAGCACCATGTCGGTCCATCTGGCCCTGCTCAGGATTTGCAGAAAAATTAGCTCATTAGCAAGTGTAAATTAGACAGTGATGTCTGGGTGTCTCTTGTTCTTGTGCCAAAGGCCACTGAGGGTACAGTGTGTGTTGTCAGGGTTTAGAGTGTATGCTAGGACTGTGCTTCTTCCACAAAAACATGTACCTAGGTAAATTTATTTGTTATTTCCTCTATTCAATACCAGCGGCTTAGTCACAGGCTAATAGCTTAATAGAAACTCTGGTGTGGGATGTTCCAGTCGCGTGCTATGAAAACCAGATCGATGCACGGACAGAAAGCTGTCTGCTGTTGCATGTGCAACACTTGCTGTTGCACGTGCAACATGCGCAACATGCAGACAAAACACAACTTCAATGAGAATCCACCTCCTTCTATCAGCACAGAGGTTTAGAAGAGGTGTGAGCACCCTTTGACATTTTTTATCCCAGAACTAACACCAAGCCAATATTGTTTTTTTGGAACCCCACTTTGCTAAGTATAAACATACTTTTATACAAAAAGCTTTTTGTTCATTTAAAAATTTAAAGTAAACTTCTAAAAACCTCACTGTTGAAACACAAACAGTTTTACCTGAATAATGTATGGTGTGGAAAAAAAAAAATTCAGGAAATGTCAGCAATTGTTTTCATTATCAATTAATCTGTCAATAATTTCCTCAATCAGTTAATTGTATATAAAGATGGACAACGTGACAGCTCTGCAAAAGTGACGCCAAAACATCTTGATCACTCCCTGGTGGCTGGCTGCAGTATAGGTCATAAACCCCGCCCCCTCCTTGTTAGCAGAAGGGACAAGTACATGTCAAATAAAATGTTCCCAAAGATGGTTTCTGTCATTTTAGGTAGTTCTTATCACGCTGATGTTTGTTCAAGTGTTCATTTTTGTCATAAGTTTGGTTTTAATTAGTTATTTGATGCTATACAAAGGGGGTGTCACGTCATGTGCTCACGGTTGGTTCAAGTGGGTGTATAGACGGGAACTCGATACCACGGCTCCACTGCAGATCACTACTGCGCAGACTCTGGCTGCAAATGATGTCACCAGCGCAAGATGGCAGCTCCCGTATCCAGGATATTTTGGCTTCATTTATGTACAGTGGGAGTCCATCATCATCCATCTCTGGTTTTGACTAACCAAGAGTCCAAAACGTAAAGATATTTACTTTGATGTCATAGAAGACCAAGAAAACCAGCAAATATTGACAACATTTATGGCATTTTTGCTTAAAAAAACAAAAAGACGATTAATCAATTATCAAAGTAGCTGCTGATTAACTTTCTGTCGATTGACTAACAGCTTAATGAGTGCTTTTAATTCTGTTCAAGTTTTTACCATTTACTGCAACATTATACACATTTTGAGTGTGGTGGCATGTCTCCTGTGCTGCTCCAGAAACAAATGTGACCCAGCTGGACACAGACAACCCCTCACCCATTTCACTGCTACTGTATCAGACGTAGGAGACGTATTGAATGCAGGACTTTCGCCCACTTGTAGTGGAGTAATTTTTTTAATGTGGTAGTTCTACTTTTACTTAAGGAAAGGGTTTGAATACTTTTACCACTGCAAATCATTTTAGAGTACCTGGCACAGGCTCAGTTCCCTCCACACGCGATGTGTCCAACTACAATTACATTTGTCACCAGCCCAGCACCAGGTACCCACTTTAGGTCCTCAGCAACTTTAGGTCCTCAGCAAAAAGAAAAAGTGCTCCTTCATATTCAGTACCTATTTGACTGGACACAGATGACTTAAGAGGAAATGAAGTCAGAAAAACTCTCCACAAGCCTTTATACCTAAGACCTACAGAAGTCAGAAATCACCTGCAGAAATACTGCCAAATACTGTGTTGCCATGACAACCAGCAGTATCTCCCTGTTTCCTCCTGAACTGTTTGGAGGCTTTTATACAGCTCTCTGGGCCAGTGGCTTGATATAAGTTTGTCTTTTGACAGGTTTGTAAAAATAATGAAAATCATTTTCATTTTGTATGATGTGACTTAGTTTTTCTGTGTTTTGACTGTATCTGTTTATTAAAATAGTTCAGAGGAGTTGTGTGTCGGTCAGAATGATGATGATGGTGATTATGATGTCAGCTGAATGTCTAACAGGAGCCGTCTGTGTGTGTGTCGCCCTCTACAGGCCCCACATTGCCCAGACAGGGCCCCCAGGTTCAGAATGGCCCCACACCAGAGGAGATGGAGCTGCAGAGAAGGTAAGGACCACACAAACAGGAAGAGGAAAACCTGTGGCCTGATACAGAGAAAAGACCCCACAAAGCATGTAAAGACCTTAACATTGGGACAACAGTTTGAACCTTGTTTCTTCCATCTCTGTCTCTCCCTCTTCTTCCATTTCTGTTCTTTTTCTTCATGAATGAATTTAGAAGTAATTACTTTTTTCACCACACAATCACTCAGACAAAACCTTGCACACTCACAGTTGTTTTTCTTCCTTATACAAGGCCACTCTTTCCCTCAGGTAATAATGAGGCTCTGGAACAGCTAGAAAACACATCGCACTGACACACACACACACACACACACACACACACGCTTGCATACATACACACACAGCTGTATTAATGTAGGCCAGCTGTTGGCCAAGGTTTAGAACCTGTTTGCTAGAAAGCTGGTTCAAGGATTTAATTAGAATGAATTGCCTACACGCACTCTCACATGCAAACACAGGAACATGGGCACACAAACATGTCTGTACACAGTGACATCATGGACATTTTGAATAGGATGGCGAGGGTGCAGCATTTTAGATTGACCCACACCTGATCCCAACATACGACCACACACAGAGACGTAAACATCTGACTTTAGGATCAGTTACATGACCCAAACAATGGCGACTCCTGTGGTAACCAGTTCAGATAAAGGGCAGCTGGAGGGACAGCTTAACAGTGTCAACACATCAGTGTCCACCACATACAAACAAGTGACCAATTATAGGAACAACTTGAATCAATGAAGCAAGAGACAGAACATACAGATGCTCCCATACATTCCTTGAAGGCCCTGGTGGAATTAGTCCCAGCTGATCTGGAGCAAGGCACTAACAGTACCAGGGTTAGAGGTTAGGCTCCCTCCAGAATGAGTGATGGTAAAATATGGATTATTCTAAAACACAACGTGTTCATTCTGTCATGCTTCAGACACGCAGTCTCTGTTTTAGGGCTACAACTAATGATTCTTTTCATTATCGATTAATCTGCCCATTATTTTCACCATTAATCATTTAGTCTATAAAATGTCAAAAAATTGTGAAAAATGTTCTTCAAGTAGCTTTTTTTTGTCCGACCAGCAGTCCAAAACCCAAAGACTCTTCATTTACTCATAAATGACAAAAAAAAGCAGCAAATCCTCACATTAAGAAGCTGGAACCAGCAAATGTTTGTTGAAACGATTAATCGATTATTAAAATAGCAATTCATTTTCTTTCGACTGACTAATCGTTGCAGCTTTACACTGAGACCCTCTCTCTCTGCCATACACACACGCACACACACACACACAAGTAGTAAAGCATTCTTCAGGTGTGAGTCAGTGGTTCACCTAATTCAGTTTGAGGTGAACTTGGATCAGACTGTAGGTCTGACAGAGCCTGATGGATCTGACTGCCAGCACCCCCCCTTCCATTTCTTTCTTTTTCCTATTTTTTCCTCCCCCTTTTTGCTCTCTCACTTTCACCCTTTTGTCTCTGTCTAGCTTCAATCGTCTTTCTTTTTCTCCTCACCTCTCCCCCTCGGCGCTGGTCATGCTCCATATTTAGCAGCGGATGACAGACAGGCGGCGAGTGGATCAGTGACTGAGGTCATCTGCTGATACGGAGGCGAGTAGAGGATGTGTAGAGTGGGGTGAGAATAGGATGAAAGAAGTGAGGATGGTGATGGAGGAGGAGTGTAGAAATGAATTGGCAACACACTCTCACATCAAGCCTTCTGCTTCTTTAAAAGGAAAGCTGACACACTGCAAGCTTTGGAAGATGTTGGAGGTCTGTTTGGCCAACAAACACTGTCAGGTTATTTCTGAGCAGCTGTTTCACATGTGATCAGTTGGTCTTTGTCAGTGATCCAATCAGTTCTGTTGATTGTTTACTGGAACGTTACCTACTGAGAAAAGCATCTGCGCACTAACATCTGTTTAAAATGATTATTTAATCCAAGTTTTAATCATAAACCTTCTTCAAAGCATTTCAGTTATTTTAATTTGTAACATAAAATACTTTGTAGCTTTGGCTGACCTATAAGTTACTCTATTAACTGTGGAGTCACTTTTGTGTCTTTATTATGCAACAAAAAATAGGTGTGAGAGCAAAACTATCCACACGCCCAAATGTGTGATTAAAAATGTCAAAAATGTTTGCAAATCCAAAACTTTTGTGAATCCAAAAGTGCTTTCACTATCTACATTCACCAGTTCAAACACAGCATTCTTGCTATTGCTAAAACAGTATTGATTTTCTTTGCTCCCGCGCTGTCTTCTCCACGAACTCCCTCTTGCATTTACTAACAGTGGATGTTGCCAAGCTGTCGTAGATCCCACCCATTGACATTGACATTTATAATCACAAATTTGTGAGTTTGGATAGTCTTTTGATGGCATAATAAAGACACAAAACTAACTCCATAATTTACCACCTGGCCAAACAGTGAAATGGTAAATGCCTCCTGAAGAGGGGCCCTGCTCTCAGTGACACCATTCTGGAGAAACCCCAACTCATTGTGGTTGAGGAGAATAACCCTTCGTGCTGCACATTTACACTGTTTGTAATTTGTAAATTAATCTTGTAATAAGTGGTTTCATGTGTCTATATTTGCTAGTGCATTGTGTAAATCCACAACATCTCAGCATCTGTGTGTTATTTCTATTCTGACTAAACATCCATCCATTTTCTTCAAGAATTAGAGATGTGGATGAATGAGAGTGATGTTCCCCCTCTCCCATTTCCTCTCTGCCTCATTAAATAAGATCAACTAACCAATGAAGTGGCCACCTCATTCCTAAGTGACCACACATGCTCAATCAGACAGATTCCACACTTATCAGTGTGGCCTCCTCTTGCTCACTTGTGGGTCTCTGTTCTGTGTGAGGAGTAAATATTGAGATCATTCATCTATGGAGAGGCTGGAAAACTCAGATGTCTCTGTAATGGGATTTTCCACAGCATCACATGACAGCAGGAAAACCTGATGCACATCGTCTTTCTCTCTCACTGTCCGTCCTCCACCTCTCTATTCAACCACTTCCTCCTCCATCTCTTCTTTAGTCCTCCTTTTCACCGAGACATAGATGGATGGAGAAGCAGTAGAGCAGGCTGGCCATGATGTTTCAACGATGATTGATGGATTGATGGAAATATTCACTGCATGTGTGAGAGGACTCGTGGACAACTGTGGTAAAGATTGCGGATAAACCACCTGTTCAGAAATGCAGGGTGCTACCCTCAGATTAAGAAGACATGAGCTGGAAATAATAGGCTGTGGTATAAATAGCTGTGTTGTGCGTGGGAGCAAGGGAGTGTGTGTTGGGTGAGAGAGGAAATGTGTTGCATGGTCTTGAATGAAAGTGAGGATGGAGAAAAAATAGAGGGAAAGGATGTGAAAATGTGTGTTAGATTTGTGTTAGCTGTTAGCATTGAGCTGCTGACATTTTACACTCAGAAGATGAAAACACCAGCAGCTGCCGATGGAAACGTGTTCTGTTGTGCACATTGATGAACACGTGTTGACATCTGCAGATATTCTCAGAGGACAGTTGGAGTTTTGGATATGAACACACACACACACACACAAACGCCTCTAAAACCAATATGTTAGCTTGGCTTTGATAACAAGGTCGGGGTCTTATGTCAGTGGGCCACATGACACATGGAGTGTGTGTGTGTATATATTGCACACTTGGACTGGATCCTCACTAGAGTAGGGCCATATGGTCCATCTGGGCTCCTATCCATTCAGACAACGTTTCCTGGTTCTGTGAGCCAATCAGGCGAGCCGCTGAGTCCAGCTGGCCAACAGGTTTTGCCAGACTTCAGTGTCCCTGGAGATTTAGCACAGTTGTCACTTGTGGCAAAGTGGCAAAACCAGAATATGACATAATTCTTGTTCAAAGAAAAATAAACTTATATACAACTGAAGACTATACTGTATAACAATCATGGTAATGTAGTATTAAAGACCTCAATATTGCAATGAAAAACCCACTGAATATAGCAAGCCTCATGATGTGATTTGTGAACCCAACCGGTCGAGGCAGATGACCGCCCACCCAGAGCCTGGTTCTGCTCGAGGTTTCTCCCTGTTAAAAGGGAGTTTTTCCTTGCCACTGTTGCTTGTGCTTGCTCTTGGTGGGAATTGTTGGGTCTCTGTACACATAAGGAGTCGGTCTAGACCTGCTCTTTATGACAAAGTGCCCTGAGTTGTTATGATACGGCGCTATATAAATAAAACTGAATTGAATTGAATTGATGCTACATTTATGATTAATGACACAGTGAAACAGAAGTGATGTCAACAAAAATAAATAGCAGCTGACAATGGAAGGATGAAATTAACATCTTCCGACTCGTGAAACAGGAGCTGTCATGATTTCAGACAAATTATAGCAGAATATTACGTAGTAGTAGTATTTTTGGTTATGTGATACACCAGTTTCTCTGTACAGGTAATTGAACATAAAACTGACATTTTTCTGTGAGTAATTTATCTTATTTTAATTTTAACTTATTGAAACCAACCTCAGAATTTAAGGTACTTGCACAGTCTGTTTTGTTGTGATTTTTTGCAAGCTATTAAAATGTGGCTGGCTGGGTTGTTGTACAGTAATCATTTTCTTATTATTTAATATTACCTGATATATACCTGACCTTGTCTGTCTCGTGTAGCCAAGGGGAAAAATCCATAACACTGATATTTTCAGGTGTGAAAATTCTCCCACTACAACAAGCCTGGTGTCTGGCAGAAGACCCAGTACAGTCTATATCCAACATGATAGAGTTTGGTTTAGAGGTCACTTTCTGATATCCTTTGATGTATATTTTTTGAGAAGGAACCAAAGAATCCTGCTCACTGTTGGTCACTTGTGCTGACATTATTAACAAAACTACAGTCCTTAGACCTTATCTGATGAAAATATAAGGACCCAAACCGCGTGTATTAAGGATGTAAACGCGACCAACAGTGTGGGGAATTATTTGGTTCCTTCTCAATCAAAGAGTTTTAAGACTTAATGCAAGAACTTTGTTGAAATCACCCGTTGAGATGAATATTTTTTCACATGGCTCTTCAATCCACTTCATTTGCCATGTGATTGGCTTTAGGAATGGCACAATGTTGGTCAGTCGGTCTTTTAATTGGTCCACCACTTTGGCCCAGACTGAAATATATTAACTATTGGATGGTTTTTCACAAAATTTTGTACAGACATTCATGGTCCACAATCCTACTGACTTTGTTGATCACATGACTTTGTTATGTCACTGCTAGCTCCACCATGAGGTTGACATTTTTGGTTTTTACTGCAATGTCTCGACAACTATTGGATGGATTACTATGAAATTTGGTACAGATATCCATGGTGCCCAGAAGATGAATCCTACTGATGATTTTCTTACTGGTTTATGACCAAATACCTGCAAAACTAATGACAGAATCAACCTCAGCTGGACTTTGTGTTAAGTTGTGCTAATTATCATATGTTAGCATCCTATCATGCTAAACTAAGATGGTGACCATGGTAAATATTATACCTGCTAAACAATGTTAACATTTTCATTGAGAGCATGTTAGCATGCTGACATTAGCATTTAGTTTAAAGCACCATTGTGCCTAAGTACAGCCTCACAGAGCTGCTAGCATGGCTGTAGACTCTTAGTCTGTGTCCAAAACCACCCTATTTACTACATATCTCAGTACGTTTACCCTACCAGCCAGTTTATTTGTGTCCAATTTGTGTGTCCCAATAGTGTGAAATGTATGCACTATATACTGCATATATATAGTTCCCTCAAAAATTCCTACAATGGAACGGAAAAAGTAGTGTCCATGGTATGTACATATTTTATATATATATATATATATATATA